>VZRE01008310.1:0-14124 GCA_013396775.1 Cephalopterus ornatus | reverse complement strand
ACTTCCTCGGTTACAACCTGGTTATCAAGAATATTAATAGTAACAGAAACAAAAAATTGCTATCAAAATTTGTTTAAACACATGGATTCAAATCACAAGTTATATAATATCCCACTTAAGCTGTACAACACCTTCAAGCCTCAGAAGATACACAGTCTCAAAAGACAACCCTAACTTTTAAGAACTTCAGAATAATTTTTAAAAGAAGTTCAACCAAATATCGGAACAAAGATGCCACCATGCTTAATGTCCTGCCAATAGTGATTTTTGTGTGATTCAGCATCATTTAAGTGATCTGTGTCTCCAACCAGCATCTGAAACTCAGCCCAGATATCTGCCAATAGATGAGAGAACTCAGCAAATGGGTTGCTATCCTGGCAGTGCACTAAAGAAAATGAGTAATACATTTAGCATCAGCTTCCACTTCTGGATGAACTCAGGGCACTGATTCAAAAAATACACATTTAAGGTAATTCAATTTTGAGAAGGAGAAGGTCACAACCTACTACTCGATCTCAGATGACCAAACAGTCAACCTTGATGCTAAAATAATGCAGTAATGTAAATGCAAGAGATGATCTGAAACCACTCCTAAATTCCATACTAAGCAACTCTTTGAGTTACTGAACACTTTGATCCTCATACAGCTGTGTTGTGCAGAAAACAGGTAAACTCTATGTCAGTATCAAAAGAGCATTTGGTTCCGCTCACAATGGGATCAAATGAGGTTGCCTACCCCATTTAACTACACTGAGGCAGTCTTGAATTTGGATGTCATTTACATGCTAGACATACTGTCTAGAACTTATTCAGGAACTTACAACAGGAAGAGCAACATGATGCAATGTTGTGATGTCAGGCACTTTTCAGGGCTCCTATGGGTAGCAAAACAGGATTTGGAAGGACTGGTTACATTGTACCACTGAAAGAAGTAAAAGATAGTCTTGTCTTCATGAACCAAATGCAAAATGGATATTTCTGGATACCAAATCATTATTCATTACCTTCAAATAGATCCTGCCACAAGTATTTTGGGTCTCACTTATTTACATTATCATTGCGTCAGATATGCTTGATTTTGTACATATGAGAATTCAGTGCCCATAATAACAAACACAGAATAAGATTTTATGAATGCTAAAATAAACATCCAAGAGAAATGTTCAACTCACTCAAATCAGTCTCTCCATTGTGACAAAATCAAAACTATAAAAGATTAAACCCACAAACTTGTCACTTTCCCCATGGTTGCCAAAAGCTCCCTGTTCTCAAATAGTAATGGAAGATGACATCTATAGAAGTAGCTGTCATTCACGGAGACATGCAACATTCATATATTGAATATATATTGAAGATACTCAAGTTACATTAAAATGAGAACATTTTAAAAACAATATTTGCTTTTAATCTTCCAACATAACAATATCATATCATGACTTTTGTGGTGAAATTCTGCCTTGCTCTTTCTCACCTACAATGTTTTTCCCTTCTGTGTTTTTGCACTGTAATTTACTATAAAGCTTCCCAAACCTAGCCCAAAAACACACAAGTCCACCTAATGGCTTCTGAAATTAAGGAATACCTGTTCTGGTCCTCAGTAATTTCCAACTTTACCAGTCAAGCCAATTAAAACCCCACCAGTACGTAAAGGCAGACACCTAAGCCTACACAGCAGGGTTTTGGAAGCTCTCAGTAGTTTCTTTCAAGCTACCTATTGAGCAGAATGGTACAAGTGAGGAGTTAAGAGGTTGCAGTGCTGTGAAGGTGCCAACCCTGCAAGATCAGTGTATGTAAGAAGTGAAATGTTTGAAACACTTCAGATGCAAAGCAGAAACCAGTACAGCACTCTCAGAAGGTGGGAAATTTGCCAAGCAATTTCATACATTTTTTTATACCCTTGAGACAGAGTTTTGACAAATTCATAATCAGTTGAGAAAGTCAAAAGATTGATTTATAGTGAGGTTGATGTAATCCTACCTGCATGTGGTGGGTGCACAGACTAACATATTTTTTCTTATCATTGTTGGAGAAATAGACGCATGCCATATATACTATCTGTGTGGAATTCTAACATGCATATTTTGGTGCCTCTGTGATACTCAAGCAAACAAGAAAGTAGCTCAATTCAATTCCATTTCACTGAGCTAAGCCCTTCCTCCATAAAACGCACAGTTCTCACTACCATTATTGTTTAACAAGCCCAGTAAAGTTCATTAAATCAGCTGTCAAATATTAATGTATTATCAACTGACTAAAGGTTATGTAAAAGTGCTGTTTACCAGCTAAGTAGCTCAGAGAAGCCCTTCTGTTGACTGCTGTTGGCAGAAATCCATTTTAAAAGGGTATTGCCTGCTAAAGACTATCATTGCCTTTGTATTTTGACTGCCATGAAGAGTGACAGAATGAACAAGCAAAAGATAGGTTCACAAAAGACTTTCCGGAAGAAAGAAGAAGGGCCATGCAAAGAGCTGATTGAAATGTGACATATTAACTTTTCTCTTCCTTGGCCTTGCCCTTTTTCTTCTCTCCTCCTCTGTCTCCTCCAGCAAACTGTGACTTGCCTTCTCATCATGGATATTCTTCTGGAAGATGGTATTTTTGTTTTCTCATTTATGAAGAAGCAGATGTCTCTTCCACATATTTCCTCACTAGTTTTCAGATTTCATAAAAGATTAATTTCCTTTCCTCTCAATGTTTTTCCTTGTCTGTGATTTTTCAAAATTTAACACCTGGTAGTTACCATGAGTGTTCTCTTCTTGAAACACAGGACAAAGTATACAGGATTCACCAGTCACGAAGCTGCTATCAATAAATGCCAACACAGACACATAAGCACCTTCTTGCTTGGAAAATAAATCCTAATCTGGAAGGTTTCAATGATACACACAGGTGGTCTCCAAGAATAAAGACATCAGCCCTGATTCTGGCAGAGCACAACTACCTGGGCTTCCAGGAGCCAGTTTTCATCCTACAGATTTTGTCAGAGATCTTCTGCACCCCCACAACACAGCAGGCATGGCAAACTGGTCATGGGCACCTGGGTCCTTAATAGGGAGGTGCACTTTCTTGTTTACTAACACTAATAATCTAATAACTAAGGCAAATATAGAGGTCCTTGATCACTTTCCATTTGATCCAACATTCACAAAGGTCAGTGGTAGATCTTGGTATATGATCAAAACTTCTAAACCCCATTCACTATGTTTTTACAAACATCACAATATTTTCTTTCAGCATGCTACTCTTGTCAGTGACAATAGAGCTCATAATTATTCATCTGGCTATCAACAAGCTCCTAAGCATAATAATATGATTTGCGCTCAAGGCGAAGAGAGATGACATGCGCTCAAATGAGATTAAGTCCATCCCACTAATTTGATACTCATAGTAAGGAAATCTAAAAGAAAGCAATAAAGATTGTGGAACAAAAGATAAGGAACAAGTGTAATGGATCAAACCACTAATATCAGGAAAGCAAATTATGAGTGTTTAACAGGTCACATTTCAAACTACAAATCATGATGTTCTGCAATTCAAGCCAATTCACAGTTCTCCCCTGACAGATTAGGTATAGTTAAAGCTGTCCAGTTATTAGGTCTCACAATAACCTTACAAAAAGAACACTGCCTTATAATTTAACCTAATTACGGGCATGCAGATGGATCCTGCTCATTCTGTGATATTTATTGATTGGGATTTCTGATTCAGAACCGAATATGATGCTCAAGTAAACATCACAAGAATCACAGTTTGATTAGTTACATCATCCCCCTGTTTAATCTGCAGCCTGGCTTCACATTTTCCTTCTATGATTTATAATGCATATTGCAAATCATAAGATTTGCCTGTGGTTACATTAAGCAGATATTACAAATGCTGCTTCTCTGCTTCCCTTGTCAAATGGCCTTCAGCAGGCAGACAGGAGGCTTCAGACATAGTTAAAAAGAAATTAGAGAGATGTTGGGTATAGAATTTCAGTGACTGCATCTCTGCAAATAGCTGAAGGGGGATGGCTTTCACTTCAAATATTTTCACTTCCAGAGAATTCTCTGGAGTACCATTTACTCCCAATGGTTTGGAAATGGCTCAAAACCAGTAGTTAATAGTCTTTTTCCATTCATGTGTTGAAAAGAAATTAAATTTTTGCTTTAGTGCAGAACTCTGTGTAATGCCATGTAAATAGAGCCGTTAGGAAGAGGCTGAGTGAGAAATAACATGCAATTTTTACATCACATTTATATTCCTGCAGTTGCTGGGTCTTTCACCAGAGGCTACTGGAGGCTACCCAGAAGAGGTCTGACAACTGGTTGGCAATGCTCTGTGTCCATCTGTGAGGCAGTGTGGTAAAACAGTCCCGAATGAGAGAACACTGGAGACTGCAGAATGAGGACAACAATGACACAAAGGTGGAAGCAGAGACCTGAAATGCTATTTGGCAGCCCTATACATTTATAGAACTTCACCAAAAGTTATTAAAAACACCTCCGAGACTCATAAGGTATTTAAGGAGCTGACTGTTGATTAGTTCTACAAGACCAAGTGCCAGGTCCTGCACTTCAGTCACAACAGCCCCAGGCAACTGAGCTAGTGAAGGGTCTAGAGAGTAATTCATATCAGATGCTGCTGAGGGAGCTGGGGTTGTTTAGCCTGGAGAAAAGGAGGCTCATTGGAGACCTCATCACTCTCTACAACTACCTGAAAGGTGGTTGTAGCCAGGTGGGGGTTGGTCTCTCCTCCCAGGCAACTAGTGACAGAACAAGACATGGCGTCAAGCTGCACCAGGGGAGGTTCAGGTTGGACATCAGGAAGAATTTCTTCACAGAAAGGGTTGTCAAGCAACCAGAACAGGGTGCCCAGGAGAGTGGTGGAATACTTCACCCCTGGAGGTATTCAAGAAGTGACTGGATGCGACATTTAGCGACATTTAGCTACAACCTAGTTGACAAGGTGCTGATCAGTCAAAGGTTGGACTCGGTGATCTTGGATGATTCTATGATTTGTTTCCTCCTTTTACAGGGGGACACTGTAACCCCCCTTAGGTAAGACCCAGAATGACCACTCTGCATGCAAGTCAGCAATGTGACACAAAATGGCCCTTTATTAACATGGATGTCGGCTTAAATAAGGAGAGCAGGGAACTTGCTAGAACTGGGAGTATTCAAAGGAGAGGTCATATATGGAAACAGGGGAGGAATTTACCCTCACATGGAAAAGGGAAAAACCTTTTATGGAAAGTAAGGAGAGGCAAATAGGGAAAGGTTTTACAAAGAACCAATGGGGGGAAAGCTAACCAGGGTACAGTGTAAGGGATTGCACATAGCCATAATTACCTGTTATAATAATAAAACAACAATTTTTCAACAATAAAATAATTTCATCAACAAGTATAACATTGGGATAAAAACAGTTGTCAGCACTCCAGAAGCTGCAGTCAACTCTCAGCACCATAGGTGCAGTCCAGGTCAGTCCCTTCTGCCTCTGTCTCTTCTTCTACAAGCTTTCTCCACCATTTATATATGTCTCCAGAGGCACCTCCAACACCCTTTATTATCTTTCACGCTCTTAGTGCTATGCTCTTAAGACTGCTTTCTCTGAGCTCTTGACCTACAATCCATTGGTACTTCCTGACATGACATCTTCTGATCACACCTACTAAGAAACCTTGTTTTGAGACAAGATCAGATAAATCTTGAAAATAACATAGAAGCTGAAGTGGGCAAGGTTGCAAAACCAAAAATATAATTCCAAATGAACCTCTGCAAAAAGCAGGTCTTCATTTGTAGATAATGTGAAGAATAATAAAACAATGAACAATGTATATTTTTATTGCAAATAGGTCATTTAACTGTATCTATGAGTACTACCTGATGACTACAATATGAACAGAAGGAAAATTCAATTGCAGAAGTACACTAGATCTTATTTTTTTTCAGATCATCTGATCTGCCAGCAATATCTGGTTACGTTTCAAAAGCACGGGTTTTAGAAAGACAAGTCCATTTCTTTGTTGTGAAAGGAGTTCTGTATATAAATTTCTATGCACCAGGCAGAAAATATGCTTCACAAATCACATCACTCACTTTTAACAGACGTCACTGTCCAAACTACTCATATACTCTGTATTTCTATCTCAATCAGTTAGTCACAATATCTGACTATACGCCTTTTCAAATGTTAATTTTAGCTATTCCCCTTTATGTAGGACCCATTAAAAAGTGGTCTTCAAATTCAGTAAAGGATTGCTAAAGAAAAAGGAAAGTCTGGAAGCGTTTGTGTTCAAAGATGCATGAAGTGTTTCAATCAGTTTTCTCAAAGAGTGTACCATTTAACTCAAAGGTGAATATCTTTGCCCTCTTTAAATGTAAGGATTCAGTAAGAATACAAATTCAGAGGTTTTTGCAGAGCAGCTCCCCTAGTTGTTCTATTAGACATCCCAGAGAATGCCAGATGATCTTCTAACTGAATCAGTGGCAATTAGATTTCACATTTTCCATTGTCCTAAAGCTAAAATGCATGCAGTAAAATACTGTATGAAAATAAACAAACAAACTAATAAAACAAGCATATTTCTGTCATTCATTTATAATAAGAGGAAAAAAACCCAAGGCCGTGGCTATCTAACCATCTTGGGTAAATTAACTGAAAATGTCACCAGCATTTTTTATTTTTACAAATAGCTAACACGGCAAATATTTTCAATTGGCACACTTATTTGAAAGAGAAAAGAGTCCTAACAATAGTTACCCATTTCTTCTGTAGCAAACATCTCATCTCCATTTCTTGCCCTTAAGCAGTTACTTAATGGTTCCCCCAGGCCTTAAAGGTCTCTTTCTCTTACTCTCCTGAAAAGGACTATTTGTCAATCACAGTGGAAGAAAACTTTTCTTAGAGTGTACTAGTTCTCTAAAGACTGGCTTAAATATAAATGCTTGGTTTTTTCTCTGCATTTAGTCTTGATATTTTGATTAATAACTTAAATGGGCCCATTTTTCCTTTTTCCAGTTAACCTATCTACCCTATTATTAGTTTCATGAGGGTTGGCCTGCATAAACCCTATTAAAAAAAAAAAAAGACACTATTTTGACCGTCATTTAGGTAAAAGTTTTCCCTAAGCCCTAAGACACACAGCATAACCTTTTTTCAAGAAAAAATTAATGACTCATTCCAGACACCTATGCAGTGTGGTTGAGGCAGAACTGAGTGTTTATGCCAAGATACCCTCCTTAACCATGAATAATTCATTTACATGGCAAACATCCACTTTACATCCAGTCAGAACCTCCAAGAATTGCAAGAACTGTTCATTGGAACCATCATCAAAATTTTCCTTAGCAACATTTTTGCAAATTTTTGTATCATTCTTGGATGCAGTTTAAAACCATTAGTTTTTGAAAGTGCATTCTAGCATATGTCCTTGATTCATTTCTCTTAGTTGTTCCTCATCAGTCCATTTTTGTAAAGCAGTAAGTGCTAGAGCATTGCTCTTCCCTTATAAAACGTTTACTGAATACTCATTTTTTTTTCTACTCACGATCTCATTTCAAACGTTACAAGGGAACAGATTTCCTCTATTCATTCAAGTTATTTTGTTCAAAAGTGGAAGAAGATACATATATTTATTATTTAACTCTCACTAAACATTTTAATCCTGGAACACTTACACACAGCATACCCTTGAAAATCTCTCTGCAAGCCATATGAAAATTGCCTCTTTTTTTTTTACTATTGTTAATGTAATAAAAATTCAAGAAAGTACTTCAAGCTCAAACACTTTTCAAGGTGAATAATGTGTCTGAGAGTGAAGTAAAAATCTTGGAAGAGTGCTATGCACCTAATTTTTTGATTTCTCTCTACGCCATTGACATATCATGTGACTGTGGGAATTCATCTTTTCTGTATCTTGCAGTATGGCATTTCCTTCCCTGCACATGACCAAAAAAATAAAGTAGATTAAAAGAGTTTATTGTTACATACTCGGGTTTGTTCCTAAAATGAAGAAATACTACCCCCAGTTACAATTAGTCATGAAAACTGAAATCACGGTGAGCATGTTTATTTGAATTTTCACTAGAAATTTTGAAGTAGATCCAGGCATATTTTAGGAAAAGAGAAATTCTTTGCATGGGAAAATAAATTATTTGAACTTTTTCATGTTTCAATTTCAGAGAAATCATAAAAAACCCTAAAGTAACTACAAGTTTTCTACAACATACAGCTGAAAATGTTATCAAAACAAGAAATATATAAAGAGAGAAATGTTATATGCAATGATCTTATTATTTCCAATCAGAACAGGGAGTTTCATGAAATTTTACAGTGATATGTTTTGTAGCTCAGTTCAACATATTTTTTCTAAAGTAAAGTTAGTCTATATTTACAATACTTCGTATTATTGACAGACAGTCTATAGGACTGCTTTGTAATCAAAAACATAAGTAAGTCATCTCATTGCATAACTTTCCAGATTTTGAATGAAGATAAGAAAAAAATTTCATGCATTTCGGTCTTCAGAAAGGAAGGCTGTTGTTTAGGAAATATTATTTTTTGAGGAACATTAAAATTCTGAGTTTTCCACTTTCAGAAGTTACATTTCTAAAAATACAAGCAAAATTGGTTCTGTAAAAAAGTGAATTTTACCTCCTACCTTTTTTTGAAACATTGACTACCTCATTAGAAGAAGCTAAAAAGCCAATGACAGGTGTAGGTTGGCCCTAGACCAAACTATAAACAGCATTAGATCATCAATATGAGTAAATCTTATCTGCTTTGGTCATTAACCATAATTTCATTAATCAGATTTGAAGCTGCAATTTTGTTTGTCTGTGTCTGGATGGTCAAAAATATCAGCCATAAAGAAGACACTGAGCAGATTTTTGAGCTGAAAACTTTGGAGTCATTATATGGACTTCCCTAACAAGGATGTCTTTAATTAACTCCATTTTTCTACAGGAACTAAGAATGATATAATGTTATAATCTTACTAAAAATAAATGTCACTGCTTCTTTTAATGAATACTGATAAATCAAAATCTCAGAGTGTAGGAAGTTTTATGTCTTCATTTTTCTGACACAGTTTAAAAAGTAGAAGTTCTGCAACAACCCAGTAAATTGATATAAAATATCAATTGATATAACATTGTTATAAAAAATGTTTCTGTCAACATAGCTTTTGTAATTTTGAAATTACCATGACATATATCCTTATAAAATATCTTTTTACTACTATATAGTTATAGCGTAATCTCAATATTAGGACGTGTGTCAATATGCCATAACAGTAAAAAATGGCACACTCAACCTGCATGTTTTTACAGAATATATTTTTATTCATCCTATGCAAAATATATGAAATCCTAAATGCTATTTTGCACAAATCTGACCACTTAAAATTCACAGAATCAAACTACAATACTACTTTCATCTGGGTGAAAAAACACATCACATAATGTTGTCAGAAAACTTTGTTGTTAACACTGTGTTAACTGACAAGGAGTGGAAAACCTCTAACTTACTTCCACCATCTTTTTCTGTAACAATAAGGTCAATAATGTTTTTGCACTGTGTAATATAGTCACTTAATGTACCAGAAATCCTTTATCAAATGGGTAATTAAACATAGAGGGTAATGGCTGAGTTACCTCAAAGTGCATTTCTACTCTACAAAGAGACTACAAAAAATAGCACCATAGCATTTGTATGTTTACTGATTTCCAGATTTAGCTTGCCTTTGTGAATTTCCTTGTGAAGGATTTTTTTCCCTCTTGCATTCTCCTGCTACCAGCTCATAAAACTCAAATGTCAATCAAAAAATTCAGCTAGCTTTTTTGGCTTTGGTTTTGTTCGGGGTTTTATGTTTCTGGGGGAGGGGAGTTGTTCCCATGATCTCAACAATGGTAGCAATTGTGGGACAAGGTACGTTCTCAACGGTTTCATATGAGCCCTAATCTGCTTGTAGAAACTGCAGTAAGGAAAGAATGCAACAAATCCTCTTAAACCAATACACATGATACTATATACACAGAGTTACATATGTGTATACAGCTATTTCTTTCGCATACACTCTGAGCTTGACTCTCCCCACAGCTACTGAGAAGGCCCTAAGATATTGGATGTGGCTGTAACACTGCAGAGAGCTTTCTGAGAAAGCAGACAAATGCCACCACCCTTCTCAATTCAGCAAGGTGCCAGGTCACATACAGTGACTGTCAAAAAAAAAGTAGGTTCCTATGTCTAACTTAACAGTTTTTCTTTACATTGGGTAGTAGTGTAACTTTTGAAAGGCTCACCTGGCCATTTAACTGTCTTGGGGATTATCCTGAACATAAGTACCAGACACTGAAAAATTGCAGATCACCACGTGTGTTGCTCTTCTGTTAACCTCTCAAAACAAACTGTGTAATCCCTACATAGGTTTCTAGGTTCATGAACCTAACAAATCACAGCTAGTATGTTGGTAAAACATAACAAAAAATCATCATTATCTGAAGGCAGACATATTTTTTCTCTGTGGACTATTTGTGATAATAAATTTCTAAAAAGTAATTGTGACTAAAGTAACCACGAACATGCCACCAGGTAAAAGTTTAAAGATAATGAAAACAATAATGAGATTTAGAAACATAAAGGAATTGTCATTTCCTTTATTCCCTCCTGTTGTCCTTTATAAACTTGACTTCTTAATGTCTCTGTTATTGCTGTCATGAAGCAGAATCTTGCTTGTGGTAAAAGAATGAAATTGCAATGTTTCTTGGCTTTGGTGTTGCTTGAAGGTGTGATGCAATTGAGAAATCCAGCTTGTAGAAGGTTAAAAAAACCAAAGAAAATAGCTCCTCTTAGTGGAGAGCATACAAGAAAACAAATAAAATTAAATCATTTTAGCTTTCAATGCCATTAATTAAGATATTTTAATATACCTTGACATACAGAAATCAAGTTTTCCCTTGTAACAGTTACATTTGAATTCGTAGAGACCAGCATCTATTCACTAAGCAAGCCATTTTATTTTATTTCTTGATCTTCAAAAGAATTACCATGTATTTCTGACAACACCTCTGTTACCACAAAAACATCTATTTTCTGATCGATGAAATGGCCAAAAGTTACATATTTTTGTAAAACATCATGAATCAAGGCACCAAGTCAGCAAGACACTTGCATGTACTAGATTTTGAGCAGATGCACAACCTCGTTTTCTTTTATGGGACTTGACAGTTCATGTGTCATTTAGGAACATTACTGACCAAACAGAAGTTTTCTTTTGTAATATTGCCACAGTTTAGAAGTACAATTATAGATTGAATCTAAGTTTCATAATAAAGGTTCAAAAAATACTTTTAATTAGTTTTTCTAGATTATAACAAATTTAGTGGAAATATGAGTCCTCAAACAGTATCTCGTACCAGGACCAGTTCAGTACCTTGACCTGAACTACTGCTTCCGTGACGCTGAAGCACTTCTCTAAGTTCACGTTGATTTGTGCATTGTGTATTCAGCTAGATATATACAAGCACCAAGTTAAAAACTCAAACTGTGGAATCTGAAGGAAGAACATGCCCTGAAGTAAGACAATCAATTTAAATATACATCTCTGAATTATTGTCTGAATATGCCTCACTGTTGTGGTGGAGCCTCAGTTTATGCAGATCATGTACAAAGTGTCATTTTATGTTTGTGTGTAAAATAACTCAAGGGGCACCAAAGAAATATGTCAGTAAGATATCTTGTTATTTGGATCACATCCTTTATTGTACTGTGAGATCATTTGGGATTTATAGACACAGCAGTAATACTGTCTAATCACTAAATAGAGCCCACTTCTACTAATGCCAGAAAAAGGTAACATTCACCTGGAAATCCTCAGAAATACAAAGTTTCATGGTGATGCAATACTTTAGCAATCTCTAAATAATATGTATCAATAACTTACATAAAGTTCAGGTCTCCCTAAGAGAGATATACAAAAGCCAACAGAAATTAATATATACTGCTTACAATATTTTTCATAATTTTTCAGCCAATTTCTGATATTTAAACAGGAAATTATATTTCTACTTAAGGATTTCATAGGTTAGCAGAAAAATTAAATTACAACTAATTCTGTATTAAATTATTTAGCATTTCACAGAAATTGCTTTAAAACTCATTGGGTTTCTCTACAACCTTTCTTTTTAATTCCATTCAATTCTACAGAATCTTCCAGAAACCACTGCTTTTGGCAAAACAAGAAATGGAAAAGTTCCTGATAACGAACTCCTTTGAGGCCAGAGATAGAGAAAATATGTATTCATCTAAATACAAAGAATCAGAACATCGTTATAAATGTTCAAGATTTTTTTTCCTCTCTCTCAACTGCTAGAATGGAAATGTGAGCTATTTCCATAAACTCACCAGCATCTTATGATCTAAAAAGTTATTTTTGAATTTATTTCTCACAGAAGAAAATCTACATCTTCCAATCTAAAATTAGACTGTGAGACTATCTTATCCTGCAGCCTATGTAAGGTAGGTACTCAAATAAAAATGAGAAATCTGAGAACTCTAAAAGCATTAGAAGTAGGTCGCAGGGAGCCTTACATATGCTTAAGAGAAACTTTCTGTAACAAAGGTATTCTTGTTAATGAGCTGTAATTTAATCAGCTTTTTCATGAGAAAAAATTGGCTCCACATAAGCTGTAAATTGCCCTATCCAGGGCCAATTAATGAAGCTAGACGGTTTTATACGTGGCCTATCGAACATACTTAGAGGAGAAGTCCTTGCATGTGGAGCAGTTCTCAGGTGCACATTAGGTAGTTGCTTATTGCTGGTTCTATAGACCTGATTTAAAGCAAGGCATTACACTTTCATGAGGCTAGTAGAGAAACACTGGTTCAGTGAATGACCCGCTTAAGCCACTTAGAAATTGAAAAAAATTGAAAAGCAGATGTCTTAATTGCACAAGTTTCATTTCTACAAACTTGAGACCGTTGCAGCCCTGCATCTGTTCCATTTTTTTCTTTTAAAATGAGGAACCAAGTGTAATATGGTGTCTATTTTAAAGTAAAAAGTACCAGGAACTGCAGAGATGAGGAGAATGCCCTGGTAACAGCACAGAATAGTGTAACACCTTTTCTTATTTTGTATCTTTTCTTTTCCAAGTCTGAAGAGACAAAATCTGCCTGCAAGAACTGAAGGGCTGTTGCATACTCTTGACCTTAGCAGCTGTATTTCTACATTCAGGAGTCACTTTGGAGCTCATTTTCTAACAATATCTGCTGAGATCTCAGGTACATTTGCAAGGACCTTGGTGTTACTTCACTACTTGGCTGTCAATAGCAAGAGGTACTACTTCAGATTAAATTCACACAAAAAGTCATGTGGGGTTTACAATGTGCTTTTGCACAGAAGGTTAGACTTTGGGAGAAATGATGAGCTGTGGACTCATTCTTTCAAAGACATGTACAATGTAGAAAAAGAAAATGCTCATGTTTAAAAAAAATTACATTTCCTAAAATTTTATAGACACAGATTGACTTTACGGACATATATTAATTTTTTTTAGTGATTTCAAACCACTTAGATAAACTATTTTGAGTTCTTTGCAGTGTTTATAACACTTTTTTCAGCCTAATTCATGATTAGCAATTCTTTTGCAGCCTATACTAATTCCTAATCTAGATATTTAGTGTGCCCGTGTCTAATTTACTATTTATTTTGACATATTACTTGAAGAAAAACATCCATATCAGCTATAAAAGGCTTATTGTGCCATTATTTTTTTAATTGTTCCAGGGAGGTTCGGAGAGATGCCGAAATGGAAACCAAAACACCACTGATAGCTCAAAAAAACCCAATATTTATTACAAAGAAGTGGCCAACAAAATGAGAAACCAATAGACAGGAAAGAGGAAAGAGGGAAGTAAGCCCTTAGTAAAACCCCACACACGCAGGTTTCATTTATGAGGTTGTCTTACTGACACCAGAGTATTCAGAATTCCCTGTAGCAGAGGCTGCCTCCTCAGAGTGTCGGCAGACTCACAAGATAGCGGGTGTCGCCGCAGAAGGCAACACTGTCGTTCATGTGAAGCTTGAGTTCACTCCCAGCGTGAGTTATCTGCCTTTTATACTATAAGCAGGTGATGTCTACC
>VZRE01008305.1:0-17524 GCA_013396775.1 Cephalopterus ornatus | reverse complement strand
TGCTCCTGTCCCATTAACTAATCGACCCAACATGAAAAGAATCATACAATATGCTGAGTTGGAAAGGACCCACAAGAATTGTCAAAGTCCAACTACTGGCCCTGCACAAGACAGCCCCAACAGTCACACCATGTGCCTGAGAGTGTTGTCCAAATGCTCCTTGGACTCCGCTAGGCTTGGTGCTGTGACCACTTCCCTGGGGAACATGTTCCAGCACTCAACTACTCTCTGGGTGAAGAACCTTTCCTAATATCCAAAATCCAACCTAAATCTTCCCTGACACAGCTTGATATATGTGAAATATATACATATGTGAAATATATATGTAAAAATATAAAAAAAAATATAAACATATATGTGAATAAATATTCACAGAGATTGTGTTTGTCACAGAGCTTGTGAAAAAAGAGTGTCCCAGTGATCATTATCACGGCTGCAAGTAAATACTATCGTTTCCTTTCTCAGCCTAACTCTGTCCTATATTCTTCATCCGCCCTACAAATATCAGTGTGCTCTTCCTTTTACAAGGTTAATTGGATTTTCAGTAGTGCTGAAGCACTTGCAGTTCAAAGAAGAAAATAACACTTTCTATAGCATGTACAACATTTAAAAACTACTAGTCAACATTATTTTACTTGCAAATTTCTTCAGAAAATACCTTTATCCTCACATGAAATAACACTCCAGAAATAAAAATGGACATTTTACAAGCATTGAACAAACAAAAGTGAGTGTGTATGACTACTTCATCTCCAAAGAAAAGTGAAGTGATGCATTCAAGTCGCACAACATCTACAGTAGGGGCAAAACATGTTACATTCCTGGGGCCGGAGCCATCCTCAACACCAGGAAGGCAAGACACCTGCATAAAAATCCTAGACCACAGCTTTGAGTTCCTCCTGGAGAGCATGTCAGCAGCCAGCATAAGGGATGCTCTTGGAAGATAAAATGACAAAGCAAAACAGCAAACATTTGCCTTGACAATACTAAAGGGAGATGTGGCCCAAGAAGTTTCCTTTCTCAATGAAAAATAACCTCTCCCACTTTACTTGCTCTTTTCACATCCTTCAAAGGTTCCAGGAAACTGTTGCAATAAATATTACCCATCTACTCCATCATCTGCCTGCACTGCCTTGTTTACAAGACCAAGGCAGAACAAATATCCTTATGAAATTTTATATGGCAATTTTAGCATAGAAAGTGAAGATCGGAAATGAGATCTGTGAGGCAAAGATCGCTCTATTTATGATGGCTTTTCTAAACCTGTGCTTTGCAAAGTCACTGACGAAATAATAACCACACAAGCTTTTGCAAGTTCTTATTAAGTGAAGATTAACAACCTGCTCACCAGGTATTCAGAAAAGTCAGTGGCATTGCCTTTGAAGCTTTTGAGTGATGATTTACCAGGAATAAGCAACCCAGCTTATCTATTGCTTGTGTGATCTATACTCATTTAACCCAATACATGACAAAAATACCCTCCAGCCCGTATTAGTGCCTGATGCTCTCAGAAAGCTCAGGCAGATAAACACTCAAACAGCATGAGGGAGTAGCAAAAACAGTAGTTCCATACATCTCCTACCCTACATGTACTGAATTTTTGTTTCAAGTCTGCAGTCTGTTAGAAGACTACCTGTTAGAAGATCTGGGTATTCTAATACTCAGAAAACAAAATCTAGATTAAAATAAAGACAAATCACATCCCAGAAAGACCTCTCTACACAGCACTGAGTAAACTGTATGAGTAGGTACATTCACACAGTAGCAATAGCCAGTTTCACAGACACCTGGTGGTATTAGTTCCGAACTGTCCATTTTTCTTAACATATCCATGAAATGTATTACCTTTTTGCACTTTTATTTTTCCTTTCTCTTAGTGATTTACTTCATAAATTGCATCAAAGTTCTTCAGTTCAAATAAAAAACTTTCCCTGTTGCTTTTTCAAAAATAACATCAAGTTCACAAATCTGTGAATTGAACATCAAGTTCAATTCAATCAAGTTCACAAAAAACCTCTCCCTGTGGCTTTTCCAAAAATAACATCAAGTTCACAAACAGCAAATAAAGTTTATCAGGCTGATATCTCTGGGCCTTAAAATGACAGTGGAGGAAGTATTCGGTGTCAAATTGAAGCAAGCTGTCTACCACAGGAAACTTTCATTTTCTTCCATGTATATGACAAACACAATTATAAATATAATTTGACAGAAATATAGTATTTGCTATATTATAGTCTTTGCTTGCAAGGAAATAAATAGCCACAGTCCAGTTTGCTAAACTCCCATGACAGTGCTTTTTCAAGACAAACTAACTGAGCTCAGACAACAGAAACTTATTTTTCAGTATCATCTTGGTGATATAACAAGCCATTAGAGAAGTATTTGTCTTGCTTTCCTTTAATATCATGTCAGAAAAAAAACACCACAACAACATGTTTGCCACAAAAAGGGCACTAAGAAATGTCATTTATCTTAATATGCTAAACTGTTGATCAAAATCCTTTGTAAAGAGCTGGAAAAATGCAAAAATTACATCTTTATGCTCAGGAGACATTTTGTTTCCATGGATAATATCAACAAACCAATTTTCAAAATCAAAGAGCAGACATATGCCCTGATGGGGAAGGATATACTGAAAAAAAGGGGGGAAAATATTGTCAGTATTTTAGTCAGACATACTACAATTTAATGATATTTTGTTGAGGAAGCCTTAAAATCTTACACTGCATCCATTGTTATGCTCTTCAAATCCACCTGAATGAACTTAGCAGATGTCACTACCCAAGACATTCAGCTTCTTTGCAAATCTAGCTGCTTGCTTGGTAACTAAGTGCTACTTACAGATAAAAATTTAAAAAATAACTTCAAAGGGAATCAATCAAAATTTCTGACATAATAGCCTAGGGTAATACTGAATAGATTGGTATTCAAATTGGTTATCAGCTCTAGGTATTCAAATAGCAGTGTTGCTACGCGGAAAAATCTGTCCTCTAGTTTTCAGCGTGTATCCACTTTACAAGGCAGAACATCACTCACAAAGGGACATGATGCAAGTGCTAACCCGTTAAGTATCTGCACTGATTTGAAACTCCTTCATCTCTCCTGTAGTGATGTTTTCACTTTTGTGTGATGAGTTCTTTTCATTGATGTAAGTGAGGTTTGTGAAGATTGTGTGATGAATTTAATGATAATTCTAGACCTAGTCAGGTCTTCTTAATAAACAGTTCAAATACCGAGACCATCCTTTCCCATGGAATTTATTTTGACTTGCAAAAGTTTTCTCTATTAGAAATGCTCACTTAGGGGTCACAAGTGTTGTACAATCAAAAAAATCACAGAAAAGGCATCTGGAAAAACTTGCACAGTGGTCTATGTCCTGCTCAAGAACATGTCACATTCCTGTGCCATGTTCCATACAGCAACAACAGCAGACACACAACGAAGGCATCAGCCAAATTAGCAAAACGTACCAACAACTTCATAGTTTCCATAACATTATAGGCATGATGTCAGCCTGGCTCTAGTGGTAAATCACTGACTAATTCATCCTTGGTATCTGTAGAGACAGACTCAACTATAGCACACCAAGTTGTGTGCTATTTGTGTACAAATACTGAAACATCACTAAGATGAAAAAAAGACCTGAGGGGAAAAAATTTATAAAAGGTGTGTGGGGAAAACATCTTATGTTGGTATAAATGGTAAAGTATCACTGGACTACCAAATGCTGGCATTATAGTCCAAGACAACTGGTAAAAACAAAATACCCACCAGTCTTTGACAGCATTTATACAAGCAAAATAATATTCCTGTAACACAGACTGAAGGCTATTACTGCAGGGCCAGTACCTTGATAGGAGGGTTCAGAGTAGGAATGTCCATAAAAATGTGTTAGTCATTGCAACAAAGCCTTACAACATACCAAGGATTTTACTCAAAACAGATTATATCTAATAACTAGCATTTCAGAAACAATCATTCTACGCACAAACTATTTTTTCTTTCACTTACATTACAAATGACTCCCCTCCGCCCACACTCCTCAGCTAAGGATGAAGCATGTGGTCAGTTATACAGATGAGTAAACTGAATCACAGGGCTGACAAGTTTGACTTGTTTCTTAGAGATACAGATTTAAATAAAAAATCCTTCTCTGAAATAAATGGATTTTTACTACAGAAGTAGGGTAAGGTGAGGAAAGAATTTTTTCCTCAGCATTTCATCTTGATCAACAATGCAGTGGCATGGCCAGTTACAGGATGAAGAAGTTTTCAATTATTTTTTCTGTCTGAAACAGATGTTCCCTCTGGAGAACTCGCCATCATACAGAAAAATGAGAATCACAGCCCTTTCCTGTGTGAGGTAAATCATCAAAAGTGATACAGGTCTCAAGATACTTGTTCAACTCTCAGCCTCTCACAACTCAAATATTCTGACATCTGAATTCACACATCTCCTTAAGGGAGAAATGTCATTCTCCTGAGCAGTTACATGTGGAATCTGAAATGGAGAAAATTAAAAAACCAAACCAAAACAAACAAACAAACAAAAAAAAACAAACCACAAAACCAGCAAACAAAAAAAACCCAAAAAACCAAAAACAAACCAAAACAAACAAAAAACAAACTTGGGCTACTGAAAGGAAAACAGCGACTGTACTGCACTGTAGCAATGCTAGTTTGTCAGTCTTAAGCAATAAAGTATCATAGCCATAAACATGCCATGGAAACTTCTCAAGGAAAACCAGTCTGGTCTCTTCATAGTAGGAGAGAATATCAGGGAGTAGAACTAAGAGCTCGGTAATTAAAGCTGAGCATGGGCTTTTGCTTAAGAAAAGAGTTTCAAAGCTAAGCCTATGTACCTCCAAACTTCAGGCACATTGCAAACATACCCCTGCCAGTTCTAACTGCCTTGCTCAAGTCCTGGTGCAGCCAAAGCAGCACCAAACTCAGCACAGGCTCATTAATCCTGAAACACAAGCCCAGCCTCAGGCTCTAGTAAAAAGTAGGCACGTATGGTTGTACAAGAAGTGGCACATATGTGAAGCCATTAGGTCAAAGTAGTCCTGAGACTGGAATATGCAGGAAAAAGCCCCAACCTGACAGTATGTCAGGTTGTACTGGTGCAAAAAACACATTATTCTTATTTTTCTTCCTATTCACTATGAGCAAGGCTGTTTACTATTGAGCTGCAAATATTGCAGAAGAAATGTAACTTCCCAGTTTTTGAAAAATTTAAATCCCAACCTGGAAATCAAATTGAACCTTTGTACAAAGCTATACAACTTCAATGGAACCATATCTGCTTATATTTAGAGCTGAAAATAGTCCACTACAGTTTCTGCCCTTGAAAAGTGTTGTCCTGTGATTGCTTTCAGAGGAGTTGCATAGTTTAGTCAGGCACTGCAAATTTATTTTCAGCCGAGATGATGGAAAATAACCACATTCAGTTAGCCGGTTCTATTGCTAAAAGTGACAGAAATCTTACCTTCTTTTTTACTGAGCTCCTCTTATTTTAGAGGAATCTGAGGATGCTATAGCTGGGCAAGCCTCTGCAGCTATATGAATGTCATAGGTTGTTTTGTATCCCAGGAATACAGCAATGGTCACTTCAGCTTGTTTATTCCCACATACAACTTCTGCGCTTCATGTGACACAAGGCAACACTTGATGGCACAGTGAATGATCATAAGTATTCATAGTACAAATAAATACATGTAATATTACGCTGCATATGACAGGTACATTTGTTTCCTCCTACAATTTAGTTAGCTTGGCTGCTCACATGAAGCATAAAGATGGGGTGAATCCATTCATTCGCTTTTGACAGAAGAGCAAGATAAGCAGTTCTACCAAGGCAGATTAACTCTTTTTTTTACCCAAGATGTCTTAAAAGAATATCTATTCTCAAGAAGATGTGGGGGTTTTAACTTTAAAAGACTGTGGAGATATGAATGCTCCATTTATTTATTAGTAAAAGCATTGCTTACTATGATCCTGTCTTCCCGCATGGAGGCAATAAAGTGCAGTTCAAAATGCAGTTGTTTTCTATTCAGTGGTCTTTTTGCATTCTGTGGAACAGAGGCAAACTTCATCTGCTCCCACTAAGTTCAGTGTACAACTAATATCTGAATTCTGAAAACATATGTAAGAACAAATGCTAATTACAAAAAGGCTTAAAATATGACATAAGACAGTAGTTACTCTCATGGCTGTTGCATAATTCCACATGGCTTGGAAACAGCATTAACAAAGGAAATGTGCTTAAGGGAGCAGTCCATGTTTGCAAATAAAACTGGCTGTCAACACTGGCAGTCACACCCACTGCTGGCAATCAAATATTCAATAATGAAGAGCAAGGAAACCTGTAGTGAACACCTAAATGAACTAATGTGTTAGGCAGTGGATCTGGAGGGGGGTGGAAACAATGCTGGCATTGGGCAAGAATAAAAACAACAGACTAATGAATCCTCAGACATGAAACCACACTGAGTGTACACTTCATCCATTGCGTATCTGCAGAGGTGCATCTCCAGTGTACCCAGTCACTTGGCTGTCAAGAGAAAAGGTAAAGAAACACAAGGTGGAAAGGTTTTCAGAGCTGAAGACAAAGAGCTAAAATTACATCTCAGTATAATCTGGAAGCTAGCATAGCCTTTGGATATTGAGATGTTCAAGACAGAGAAAGAAATAGTAGACTGAAGCCTTGACATGAATAAAATGCATTTGCAATAAATTGATGCCACAGTCCTCTCAAGGCATTTTTCCAGTCCGAATTCAGCACAGATTAAGTCTGAGGAGGAATGCCCCTTGCATGAGCCAAAAACTAAGCATTTTTTTGTTTGGGTTGGGTTTTTTTCCAGGTTATCTTCTGAGTCATACAAGAGCTCTAAATTATGTGGATAATTTGTAAATAACTTAGAACACAAATTAAATTTACAGACAGTGAAGGCGTGGATAATAACCATAAGTAATAGGTCATATGCTCCTACTCAAGCGCAATCAGAGCCAAAACTTTTAATGAGATTTGCTCCAAGCTTCAGTATAATCAAGATACAGCAGGGTTTTTCTTACAGATTTTGGCATAGTGACTTTTAAGATACAGTATGTAAGTGGCAACAGCCTTTTATGCTCATCTCTAAGATGTACTTATTGCAATTATTACATTATTATGTTTAACATAAGAAGCATGATGTGAAGACTGCAAGACTGTAAACAGTGAAAATCCAGGAAGTACATTCAAAAATACATGATCAAACTGCTAAAATGCCAGACTGAAAAAAGTAGCCAGTAATGAATTGCTACTGACAGAAATTTTGCTTTTCATCACTCAAGTTTTTATCAGGCAGGTGATTCAAAATGACAAGAGCAAGGTTTCTCATCTCTGAATGCAAAGTTCAGTTCTCTTACTGAAAGATGAACTTTGAAAGCATTTGTGTGGATGGGCACCAAAAGAAAGAAAATTTTCATTTGATAAAATTTTATTTTGTTTGTATAAACACATAATTCTGTTTAGTGAAAAAGAGACAGAAGCAGCCAAGTCTCCATCATCACATGCTTTCCCTTGAATAAAATAAATTAATAAAAAATACACAACAAAACTCATCATAAACATACAGGAAAACAAAATACTCATTTCAGTAGTATTAGGCCTGAAAATATCCCGCTGAAGTTTTATGACTGTATAATTACAAACTTCAATTTTTGAAAATAAATTGTTCTTGACAGTTGGACTTGACAACAGAATTGTGTTGACTTTACCACATTGCTAGTGCACACAGGCAGACTTGTAGGACAAGCCCTGACGCTTGGACTGGTGTGCTTGTCCTTCTTTCACTGACATTCACGCCCTGCACAAGCACGTTGCCAATGAGCTTGCTCCTGGCAGGTCACAGCAATCTCTTGAGCATATGCCTCTGAAGCTAAGGCATCATTTATTGTAATATTTAAAATATAAAGTTAAAACATCAAAGCAGAACCGGACAGGGATCCTTTCAACACCTTCCTATGCCACACCTTATTTGTGTTAAGAGAGTGAATGATGTACTATGTGGTTTGTTTCCTTTCTTCCCTTTCACCTGAGCTGAATGTGCTATTTCTAGCATTCTTGCATATTAAAGCAGTCATAAGTGAGAGAAGTTATACAAAATTTAAAAAATCAAATCTGAAGTAGTGAAGAACTCAAACTTTATGGTGCTGTCTAAATAAGCTTGCTTCAGAAGCACAGCTATCTTCCCAGTTCTTCAGGGACGAGGGAAGATATGACTGACTCATTCTCCAAACCATTTGTGCCTCCTTGGGTAAGAGAATAATACTTAGTGGAATACCGAAAAGAGCCAGCAAATATACACTAAATGCAAGGTATCAGCTTGACCATCTCTGTGTTTCTTTAGAAAAACTGTTCCATGAACACAGTAAATCCATTAATAGGAACAGTTTCAACAGAGCACCTCTCACTGTCATAGCGTGCAACGTTTCTATGAAATAAAGAGAGCTCCTACAGTCTCTAGTTGTTCTACTGATATGCTGTTCTTAGTATTGAAGCCTCAGATAACTACTAAAAGATTAATATTGTCCTAATATTTTTAAAAGGCTAATGGAATCACCTGAGATATGGATGGATTAATCCAACACCAGTGCAGACTAAAGTAGGAGATGTGAAAGCATTAGAGTATTAACACCACAAACAGCAATCACAGAAATGGCACCAAATACTGCACGTGTACTCCTTAATTCAATCAGAAGTCTTATGACAAACCAAATACAACATCATTAGACTTTTGACAAGTACTGTACCTAGTACTACCTGGCATTTTTGTTAAAGAAGAATGATGGTAGTATTTTAGGAAGGAATTCTTTACAGAGAGGGTAATCAGACCCTGGAATGGCTGCTCAGGGAAGTGGTGGATTCTCCGTCCCTGGAGGTATTTAAGAAGAGACTGGATGTGGCACTTAGTGCCATAGTCTAGTAATTGTGGTGGTAGTGGATCAAGGGTTGGACTTGATGATCTCAGAGGTCCCTTCCAACCCAGCTGATTCTATGATTCTATGATTCCATGATTTTAGCAGAAAGGAAACACAAAGTTAAAAGACTTGAAGCCAAAGATAGGTAAAGTCACTCTAGGATAAACACATGCATTTAAAGTGGGGGTAATTAACAACTGAGACAACCTAGCTAAGGGCATGACAGGGTCACTGTCACTTGGCATGTTTGACATGGAAATAAGATCCCTGGAGATGGAATTGCAGAGCTCTGGGCAATGCAGGCAAACACACTACCAGTGGTCTTCCTCCTCTTCTGTGTAGAAAACAATGTAGTTTGACTAATTCTGCTCATGGCAGCTGCAGCAGAGTAACTCAAAGAGATTTCTGTATTTCTCTCTTGGTTTGAGCACATTTTAGTAACATGTGTCTGACAAAAGGCTGGTATAAACTTTAGGTCCCAAATGACATATGTAATTTCGTAATTACTGCAGAAAGCCTAACTCAATTAATTTTCTTGTTGAGACTGTACAACTGTTGATGACGTGACAGACCAAATAAACAAGAACTACTATTGATAAAACAGGGTCAAATCAATTAGAGCATTCCAAACCAGGATTCAGATATTCCACTGGGATAGGGTAAAAAGTCCAGAGGAGATCAGCTTTAAATAAGGTTAAAGAAACTCAAGCTCTATCACAATCCTTGCCATAGATGCACTGAGCCAGAGAGGGGTGACACTACTTGGAATCTGGACTGGCAACCAGCAAAACCACCATAAACTCCCCCCCCGTTTATAGAAAATAATCACATAACTGTCCTTTATGTCTCAGTTCAGCAAAAACACAATTCTTTGATATGAAGATTTTGGAACTGAGGTATGGAGAAAGCTTAGAATTGTGTTTTATCAAAAGTGTAAAATATTGAAAATTTAAAAGACCATCAATGGCCCTGTTATCAAAATATGAGAGCAGCAAAAATAAGCTTTAATGATAACATAGAATTAGAATCCATCATAAAACCTGAGGGTTCGGTATTCTAAATGATGAATCAGATGACCCTCAGATTCATTAACAGAGATGAAATGAAATCCAGTAATACATAGTCTTGCAACTGTGGATTAATCAATAATAAATATGATATTAGAAGATGCTTCCAAATTTGAAAAATTAAAGCAAAGGAATTATTTGAATGCAATAGTCATGAAAATGATAAACTGCCAGTATAGCAGGACTGAAAAAGGAAAATGTGATCTTCTGAAGTACCAGAAGTATTTCTGTAGGGTTTCTGGAAGAAAATGGACATATTGTGAGCAATCCTAGCACTGTGTGCCTGGACCTTGTTACCATGTGAAAGCATGCTGCTTAGGACTTTTATTATGCTTCTTAGGACTCTGTTACCATGTGAAAGCATGCTACTTAGGACTTCTTACCATGTGAAAGTATGCTGGAAGATCATACTCAAGGACATCAAGGAAGATTATACTCAAGCTCGTGCAGCAGAAAAACAAGGAGATAAACGGCCTTACCACCTGCAAAAACATGGACGTGACAGGAGGAGTCAGAGGTGGAGATTGATGCCTCGTGGACAATAGGTTTTAACAAATCAAATAGTATGTATAGGCACGTGGACGCTGCAAGCAACCAATTATAAGTAGAGCTATCGCGTGGCTAGGAAGTAGAATGTGTATATAAGCAGAGTGTGTGTTTAATAAAATTGACTTTTGCCGAATTCATATTGGATCGTGTGCTGTGGCAGCCGAGAGGGACTTGGAAGGACAATTATATGAAAAGTGGAAGAAAGCCCTTGAAGAAGAGACTGAAGTCTTCTTGGCGCCCAGACCTGGGGCAGGATTGTAGGTTCTCGTATCGAGGAACTCTCCTGGCTCTGCTGCAGCAAGAGCGAAGGGAAAGAGAGTACCACGTTCCAGCAACCTCCCCCGGTGAACGGAAGAAGCCCGGCCGGCAAGAAATCAGCGCCCCGAACAGGATTCGAGGTGAGCACTGGGGAAGAAAAAGATTTTTCCTGCCCTCCCTCCCTTACTTTAAATTTATTTAAATTATAAAAATGGGAGTCCGCCTCACAAAACCAGAGAAAAATTTATATCATAATCTAAAAGCATTAATTTCTCGCCATGGCCATCAATTCGATAAAGATTCCTTAAAATCTCTGGCGAAGTGGATTTTGAAAAATGAAAAATCGATCCCCGAAAATTTAACTGTAGAAGATTGGGATCGGATCGGGAGAAAAATCTGGAGAGAAAGCAATAGAGGCGAGAAATTGGCGATAAAAGCATTAATCGCGTGGAGGCTGATTTTATTGGTGTTAAATCAAAAGGAAAAGGAAAGAAACCAAATTCAAACAGCTCCACCAAGTGAAAATTTTATTCATCAAAATGGCAGCTCCTCATTCCCCTCAGCGCCACAATCCCCAGGAGGACAAAATGGCGGCAGCTGTGAGGGCGAGCTTAGAAGAGGTGGGAAAAATTGTCCTCCTACCCAAGATGGCGGTCTCGGGAAGCGCAGGAAAACTAACACCTCGCAAAATGGCAGCGCGACACCTTCTGTCACCCGGACAACGCGCGTCTCCCTCAACATCATAGACACGCCCACCTCCCTGACCCCGCCCATGTCACCGGCCACGCCCCGGAAGTTTCACCTAGGGGAGGGTCAGGGGATTCAAGATGGCGGCGCCCAATATGGCGGACCCCATGTAAACATCCGGGGGCAAGATGGCGCCGACCATGAGCAGGCCGCGGCCTACCCCACAGCGGCCTGCATCGATGATGACTACATGCAACCCAATAGCAACAACTATAAGCGACAAAGCACAGCTAGTGGCAGGTGGGGTTCCATCTATCAGCAAGCGGAGGCAGCAGGGGACCTTCAATTTCTAAATACCTTCCCGGTTTATCTCGAGGAAGGGCGTCCCCCACATGGCAGCCCCTCTCGTACCCAGTCTTAAAAGACATCAAGAAGGCAATACAAGAGTACGGGTTAGGAGCGCCATTCACTGTCGGCTTACTAGAATCATTCTTTTCGGTGTACACGTTAACGCCCAATGACCTGCGCATCATTGCACGAGGGCTCTTAAATACAATGCAATATTCACTATTTGATTCGGAATGGAAATCCCTAATAAGGAAATATGCAGAAGAAAATCTGGCTCTTAGTAGGGTGCCCATCCAGGATACTGTTAACCGGTTATACAGTGAGGGCCCCTACACTTCCAATAATCAACAAGCCCGCATATCCATAGATGACCTAGACCGCAGCAAATCGTTTGCGTTAACATCACTCAAATCGGTTGCTGATGTGTCCACACCATCAGAGTCTTTTGTTGCCATTCATCAAGGCCCAAAGGAACCGTTCATAGACTTCGCCACCCGCCTCCAAGAGGCAATTTCTAAACAAGTAATAAATAAAATAGCACAGGATGAATTGTTCAAGAAATTAGCTATCAAGAGAGCTAATGAGGATTGCAGGGACCTCCTCATTCATCTAAAAAATCCCACCTTAAAGGAAATGATTGAGGCCTGCAGGGAAGTTGGCTCTCACAAGTATAAACAAAAATTATTAATAGCCACCTTCCAAGAAAAGGAGAAATGTCATCATTGCGGGGAGACCGGACACGTTAGGAACAAATGCCCAAAGTTAGCAAAGAATGTAACACCGCAAGTTTGTCTGCGCTGTCAAAAGGGAAAGCATTGGTTATCTGACTGCAGGTCCCAATTTGACATTGATGGAAAGCCGCTACCTCCCAAATCCCCTCAAGTCATCAAAAATTACCCAGTGCAGGGAAACGGGGCGAAGAGTGCCCTGGGGGGTGGCGCGCAAACACAAAAGTGCCCCCCGCACTGCACCTGCCATCCGGTGCAAAGCCCTCTTCAATTTATAGTCCAGGAGACGGACATTTAAGATCTTATATCTCACTTACTCCTCAAGATAACGTTGTTAACATCTACACAGAACAATTCACACTACCAGTCATTGCCTCTCACCCAATTTTGACAGATAATATTTATCTACTAACCAATTCAGTACAAGCAGCTCAGAAGGGAATCATCATCTTTCCCCAACGTCTTTCAAAACAGCATGCAAGTCGTTTTCTGTTAACGATCTATGTCGTCAGTCCACCAGTCACACTATCCAGTGAGGAAACAGTAGCGAGGTTGCTACCATTACCACCAGTCACCACCGAAACAGTAACATCCCCTGAGCCCTGTTTAGATATTCAATGGACACAAACTATCCAATCTGAAAAGCCACTCTTAACTTGTCATCTTTTCCTCAACAGTCTACAAAGTAGCGCTTCCATCGAAGGTTTGATTAACACGGGAGCGGATGTTACTATCATTGCCGAGAAAGACTGGCCTTCCACCTGGCCACTCACAACGGCTGGGATTCGGCTCACAGGAGTAGGAGGAGCACAAGCCCCTAAACAGAGTCTCTATTTAATTAACATCATCGACCTCTCAGGAAGGTCCTCTTCAGTTAAGCCTTTTATTTTACCCCTTCCCGTAACACTGTGGGGGAGGGATGTTCTTTCACAATGGAGAGTATCCATTGCCCTGGATTTTTGAATGTGGCCACTGGGGCGCAGCATCTACCCCCTCTTCAGTGGAAGAGCGAGTAACCAGTATGGGTAGACCAGTGGCCACTCACAGGTGAAAAGCTGCGCATTTTAAATCAATTAGTGGACGAACAACTTTCAAAAGATCATATTGAACCATCCCAAAGTAATTGGAACTCACCAGTGTTCGTCATCAAAAAATCCTCAGGGCAATGGAGACTCCTCCACGATTTAAGAAAGATCAATGAAGTGATTGAACCGTTGGGCATGTTACAGCCTTGCCCACAATGTTACCCGAAAGTTGGCCCCTTGTTGTTATTGATATTAAAGATTGTTTTTTTCACATTCGCCTTCACCCCATGGATTGCCCTAAGTTTGCATTTTCAGTTCCTTCTATTAACATTTCTGAACCTTTTCGTAGATTTCAATGGAAGGTCCTTCCCCCGGGGATGAAGAACTCCCCTACCCTGTGTCAGAGCCATGTCTCCCAAATTGTCAACCCGGTGAGGTGTCACTTTCCTAATGTCTTAATATACCATTACATGGATGACATTTTAATCTGTGGCTCGACGGCTCGTGAAGTACAAAACACCTTAGAGGTAATGGTTTCGACCCTTGCTTCACATGACCTACATATCTCGCCTGAAAAAATCCAACAAGTCTCACCATGGAAATACCTAGGACTGACCATCACAAATAAAACCATAACACCTCAGCAGATTTCTTTAAAAATTAACATAACAAATCTAAACAATTTGCAGAAGCTTTTAGGAAACATAAATTGGATTCGCCCTTTCCTAGGTGTGTCCACTGACCAATTGCAACCTTTGTTCAAGCTACTAAAAGGAGATCCAGACTTGGCTTCTCCAAGGGCGCTTACGCCGGAGGCCAAGTCTGCCCTAGATTTGATACAACAGCAAATTTCATCTCATCAATGCCACCGTAGGTTGCTTGATATTCCACCAGTTCTAATTATCCTTCGAGGAGAATTCCAACCATACGGCCTTCTAGGTCAGCTTCACCAAAAGGATACGGAATTGTGTTTGTGGGAATGGATCTTTTACCCCATCAATTCGGTAAAACCCTAGTTACATTTCCAGAATTAATCAGTAAAATTTTATTTAAGGGCAGAATGAGGTGCAGAGAACTGGCAGGGGAAGATCCATACACCATCTATCTTCCTCTGACCACCCTGCATCTCCAACAACTACAGACAGTTTCCGATGACTTCCAAATTGCTTTATCAGATTTTGTAGGGAAATTTGATGTCCATTTACCACCTTGTAAATTTGTTAGAAATCTAAATTTACTACAATTGGAGCTTAAAAACAATTTTTCGGTAACGCCACTGAGACATGCGATCACAGTATTCACCAACGGGTCTGGAAAGTCGGGGAATGCTGTGGTCACATGGAAGGAAGGAGAGACCTGGAAAGAAAATATTCATCAGGTCCAAGGATCTCCTCAAATCGTGGAACTGTCTGCAGTTGTTCGAGCTTTCACCATATTTTCCTCAGTTGAAGTTAATATTGTTTCTGATTCCATTTATGTTGTAGGAATTGTTCAGCGTACAGAAAACTCATACCTAAAAGACGTATCCAACCCACTTTTATTTTCTCTACTAAAACAACTTTTTTTCTCATCCAAAACAGGTCCCAGAAATTCTTTATAACACACCTGAGAGCACATACAACATTGCCCGGACCAGTGGTGGAAGGGAATCACTGCGCCGACCACCTAGCAGGAATGGCCATCGTCCCACAGCGTCTGGAACAGGCGAGGCTGTCGCACGGCTTTTTCCACCAGAATGCTCGATCATTACAAAAACAATTTGGCCTTACAAAAGCACAAGCAAAATTAATTACTAAAACTTGCTCAGAATGTCAATTGGCTGCACCGATTATTCCAGAAGGGACAAATCCTCGAGGTTTGTCCCCTCTTCAAATCTGGCAGACTGATGTCACTCATCTACCCGAATTCGGCAAATTAAAATTTGTTCATGTTTCAATTGACACTTTTTCTAAATTTATCGTGGCATCAGCACATTCTGGGGAAAAAAGCAAGGACGTGCACCGACACTTTATGATTGCGTTTTCGCACATGGGTATCCCACAGGAGATCAAAACGGATAATGGCCCGGGATACACAGTCTCTGCCACCAGAGACTTCCTGGCACTGTGGGGCGTTCGCCACAAAACCGGCATTCCCCACAACCCCACTGGTCAGGCAATCGTTGAAAGAGCCCATTTAACCTTAAAGAATATGATAAAAAAACAAAAAAGGGGGAGTGTGGGACTCACTCCTCATGAAATTTTACAAAAAGCGACTTATGTTTTAAACTTTCTTAACAGATTTGAGGATAACCTTACTTCTGTTCAGAAGCACTTTGCTCCCCTAAACACAATTCCGTCCAACTCAAAGGCATTAATCACTTATAAAAATTTGATTACAGGAGAGTGGGTGGGTCCTGTCCCTCTGCTGACATGGGGGAGAGGACACGCCTGCGTGCAAACGGACAGCGGACCTCAATGGATTCCCTCAAGATGGGTCAGGCTACATCATCAGCCAGCTTTACCACTGTCGCCCTCACCATCTGTTTCTTCATGACCCTATCAATGACAACGCAAGTACAACTGCCAGAATGGGTGCACCAATCCAGGGACAATGTTTGGGTGTCCCTTGCGAAAGCAACGGATACGGACACCCTATGTTTGTCCCTGGAGAGTGCGTCCAAGCCATTTAAAACATGCCTTGTGGGAATTCCCGTCTCGTTTAATCGAGACTGGAAGGAATTCCTGGAGCTTAAATGGTGATCAGACAGGCTACCCCTTTCACCTTCTAATTTGATGCAGGTGTTGTCGGCACAGATCTGGCTCACGGATGAGCCACAACAATTCGATCTTATGGGATCTTTGCCGGCCACAGCCTGTGTCGAATTCAGGGCCTACACGTCTTACGGTTTTTCTATCCACAGGATCAGTCCGGATTCCTCAGTTTACAAAAATGTTAGCGTATGGTGCAATGATTCGGAGCCTCATTTGATGTACACGGAAAGATTTGATCGGCCTTCCAAATTACCCCAGGGATTTTTCTTCATCTGTGGGGACAAAGCATGGCGGGGAATCCCTAGCTTTCCCCTTGGGGGGCCATGCACGATTGGCAAACTTTCTCTATTTAACCCAGCCAAAATTAAATCAAATTCACTAATCCGGCCAAAGCGATCTGTAGGGATGGTCTATTCATCCACATATGAGAAAGCTAGGAAACAAAAAGAAAGAGAGCAAGAAGTAAAATGGTATAGGGAACAATTGGCACAGAGAATGACCCCCGGAACAACATCTAATCCGTTCTTGATAAACGTGAATCCGGACTGTGATCCTTCCATCGAAATATGGTCCAAGTCGAAGAACTTTTGGGGTGCCTTCCCTTTCCCGGCCATCGGCACAGCCCATGCGCTCTCAGTACTAACCCATATGGGGTGCTGTTGAGCAAAGAGGCAAACGCAACATCTCTTGCCTTGGATGGGCTGCTGTCGGACTCTAAATCTCTCAAAGAAGTAAGCCTACAAAACCGCGCAGCAATTGACTTCCTGCTTCTGGTCCACGGACATGGGTGCCAGGAGTTCGAAGGTCTTTGCTATCTGAACTTTAGTGACCCATACACAACCCATACATGACTCAATCAATCAAATAAGACAGTTAACGAACAAGATACACATTTCTCAAATGATTTGTTTGATTGGTTACATTTTCCTTCGTTGCCCGATTGGGCTAGTAAAATTTTAAGAGGGTTTATCGGAGTTCTGTTAATTATTTTCTCAATCTTAATTTTTGTTCCTTGTATTATTTACTGTTTTAAGAGGTGTTTAAAGAAGAGCTTCTCCCAAGCTTTTTATTTAAACAAAGAAGGGGGAGATGTGGCAGCCGAGAGGGACTTGGAAGAACAATTATATGAAAAGTGGAAGAAAGCCC
>VZRE01008302.1:810309-854825 GCA_013396775.1 Cephalopterus ornatus | reverse complement strand
CCCTCGTGTGCCGCGGCCGCCATGCCCCGCGCGGGCGGGGAGCGCGGGCCGGCGGCGCCGAGCAGCCCCCGGGACACCCTGGCCAGCGCCGCCATGTCCTCCGCGACCGCTCCCCGGCACCGGAACCGGAACGGGAGCGAGGAGCGGCCCCGCCGACCTTGAGTCGGGCATGTCGCTGAGGGCGGGCTGTCCTGAGGGCGGGGCCGGCGCCATTTTGGTGCTGAGGGGGGGGCGGGGCCGGGGGCGGAGGCACNNCCGGTGGCGGAGTCACAGCGTTATTCGGAGGGAGAAGCGCAGAGCGGTGGAATCGTTTGGGTTGGAAATGATCTCTGGGGTCATCGGCTGCAACCTGCGACCCAACACCACCGTGTCAGCCAGAGCAGGGCACTCAGTGCCGCGTCCAGTCTTAACACCTCAGGGACGGTGACCCCACCGCCTCCCTGTGCAGCCCGTTCCAGTGTCAAATCGTCCTTTCTGTGAAGAAATTCTCCCTAAAGTCCAACCTGATCCTCCACAGCTTGAGACTGTGTCCTCTTGTCTCGAGTTTCCTGGGAGAAGAGACCGACACCCCCCCCCCCGGTAATTGTAGAGAGCAATAAATAGTATAGAGAATGAAAAGTTCTGGCCCTGTAGGGATGTCCCAGGCGTGAGGGGATCAAAAGGCCCCTGGAACGGGGCAGTTCTGTTACCACTAATGTGTTTTTGATTATTTGGATTCCTGGGATGATTCCACAGAAATAATAACATCACTTGAGTAAACACAAGACTTCAAGGGGAAAAAAATCGTAATTAATTTACAAATATCTAGATTCTATTTTAGTTCTTCATTGGAACTGGGTGGCTGGCGGGGTGACCTTTGGCAGAAGCCATGTAAACAGAGAGATTATCTTCCAGCACTTAAAACCCCACAGTAAAATGAGAGGATTCCCATTGTGAGCGTAAAGATTGTAACAGTGGGAAAGCAGAGAAACAGGGCTTTTGGGAAGGGACTTCTCACACCAGACCTTATCACTTGGAGCAGGGCTTGTGTCCAATTTACTGTGCAGCATATAGGAATGGTAAGGTGGCCAAGATGTTGGAAGGCTGTTGTGAAACACAGCTTGGTATACAACTACTGCTCACTTGTTTGCTGTATCTTGGCAGTTTAAACTGCTAGAAGTGCTTTGGTTTCTTTCTTATTATCTCTTTTTAAAATTACGATGACCTCTTCCTATAATTTGCTTTCATATTATTTTTATTTAATAAGTAATTTTAAGAACAGTTTCGCTTCCATACTGAAAGGAGAGGTTATTCCCATGTGGTACTGTGGGTACCTACAGAAGTCTTCTTCTGTCTTCACCGATATGATGCATTTTGTACAGGACAGCCCTCAAACCACTGCAACTCACCATGTGCATGCACACCTGCTCTGCTAAATCCACACTGGAGGTAGATTTTGCCTTTCCTCACGTTCATCCTTTGGATTCAGTTTTATGAGATGTCTAATATCGGACTTTTAATTTAAAAGGAATTTGCATGTGGTTTTTTGAAGGGAACAGTATATCCTAGAATTATTTTGCACAATTTTTCAGTGATGAAACCAAGATTAAATTCTGCATCCTAAAGCAAACTTGTAGCAGGAGCTAGGTAAACAAAACTACTTTTGTGTGTAGCAAAAAACTTTTAAGTAAGCAACAGACACTAATGTTTACAAATGAGAGAAAACAGAGGATCAGCAAAACAAGCAAACTTCTGTCTAGGACGAGGAAAAGTTCTCCTAGCACAGCTGCCCCAGGTGCCCCTTTGTGAGCACTTCTACCCACTGAGCTATAAGAGGCTCATGGAAAGCGACTGAAAATGAGGTTTGGTCTGCCCTGAACGTGAGTGTGGTGGCAGTTTCATTACAGCCTGAGTGACGCTGATTTAAAATGGGTGTGTCTAAGCCTTTATCATCCCAACAGCTGCGCTTGATCTCTGCGTGAGGTGTGTCAGGACTCTACTGGGTCTGATTCACATCTTATTCAAATTTAGTGTAAATTAGGAATGGCTGCTAGAAGAGACAAAAGATTCCATGTGAATAATTTCTTCTAGCTGAGGGAAGACAGGTATTTGAGGAAACCTAGATATTTTAAGAAGAGTATTGTGAATAATGTTTTGACGGGCTGTATGAAGTAAGTTTCACAGTGCGATATGTGATGGTTATTATTGCTGTGATGATTGCAGTCCTCCTGACAGCACGTGTTTGTACAAAGGTGGGGGGAAAACGAGTGAAAAGTCAGCTCTGGCTCTGCAGCTCTGTCTGGATTATTGACCTGTGGCATGGGAACCTCTCTTGTACTCACTGCTGTGCCCTGCTGCCTCGCAGAAAGGGGGTGTTTTCCCAAAACTGACCTGTCTGAGGGCCTTGAGCTTGATTTAGGCACTTGCTTACTATCTTTAAAAATCTGAGCCTAAATCCAGCGTTTTGAGCAAGTTTCAACATATACATTTTTCTAAAAGATCCTGCATTCTGGGAGCCCTTTGAGTGCATAAATGCTACAGAATTAGCTCTGAGAAGGAAAATAAATATATATATATATATGTGTCTGTAAAGCGCTGGTAGCCAGACACTTAGAGGAAGCAATTTCAGTGTGGTAGTGGGACAGGTGGGGCCAGAACTCCCCTAACCTGACTTGGCTGCCCAGTATCTGTCTCCTGCTGGATGTGCAGCAGTGACATGTGACACTTTGGATCATGTCACTGTTCAGTTTAGCAAAATCTGAATGATTGCAGTGAGCTGGTAGAGGTGGAGTTCAGTAGAGGTGAAGTTGACTCACTGAACTGAAAAAGAATGTTTGTGGCACAAAAGCGAGCTCGGGTTTGTATGGACTGTGCACAGAAATGCTTGTGGAAGTAGGAGGCTTTAGCTTTCAGGTAACGGATTGAGTTTTGAAATAGGGAGGTTCCACTATGATTCAGAATCAAAGGCCACTTTCCCAAGACTCGTTTCTCACACTCCTTTTTCTTTTTCCCCAGCTGAAGTGGTGGGTAACAGAGAGAAGGGCACGGATAACAGCGTGAGCCACCGATGAGATGGGATGGATCCCAGGCGCTCGGAGCAATGCCGGCCCGGCCCGCCTGGTGGCAAACTGCTTTCACTGGAAGCGCCTCTCCGTTCAGCAGGTCTGGGAACAACAAATGCGCTCGCTGGGATTGGAGACTGTAATCTTATGCCTCTGCGTTTTCGAGTGTTCAGGGCCCGGCTCATCCCTCTCGAATAGAAACGTTCCCTCCATCAGATACTGTCTTAACAAACGCTGAGATAGACAGAAGTGCTGCAGAGATAGCGCCTGTGTCTCAAACTTCACAGAGTTTCTGTGGGCAAAAGTTTCCTTCATCTTCTCCCTGTAGTCCTGGAACGACAGAAATCAATATTCTGACATCTGTAAATCCTTTGTTCCCCTTTTCACCAGGGCTTTATCAGCTTTGGGAGGGAGGGAGGGGGGAAAGAGGGCGTTGAGAGAGCCATTGTCCCTTCTCTTCGGGAATGATCTGGAACTACTATGCAAATCTCTATTTGAAGACCCTGGGAACTGGGGGAGGGCTTTAGCTGCGATCTCGGTGGGAGGGGAGCTCTGCATCCCTGCTCACACACTGCTGCCTAGTGCAAGGAGCTGGGAAGAGTCTTTTGAACGGGCAGAAGAGGCATTTTGTGCTTTGTGCACTCCTGTGAGGCTTTGCACTCCTTATGTCTCCTGCTTTGTGCCTTTTTTTTCTGCCTGATTTTTCTAAATGTTTGCATAAGAACTGGGGAGGGGAGAGACCCACATCTGCAATTAGCAGGGATGAAGTCAGAAGGGTGTAGGGTGCAGCACCCCTCCTGCTCCTCTCTCACCCCCTGGAGTCTCCCACCAAGCAGTGGAGCAGCTCCAGTGGTTCTAGCACATGTGCATCCCGACTGCTGGTGTTAGCACAGGGCACAGGCACAGTCTTAGTAAAGCAAATGATTCAGCTGGTCAGAAGGAGTGGAGTGGAATAGCTTGCAGTTCTCCAATTATCACGTTTTAGCCAGGTCTTAAAAAACTGCCTCTTACAGGGGCAAAGACCCACAGAGCAGAACCTGCTTTGTGAAGTCCTATGGTGTGTCCTGGTTGGCTCCATTTCACCTGTTTTTTATTAGGGCAGGGTCACACTAACTGCCAGCCTCCTGGAAGTTGTGTAGGGTCCTCCTTAGGCCTCACGGAAGGGGAGATATCCTGACTCTGCAGCCACACGGATGAAGAGGACAGTAGGGGAGGGACAGTGCAGATCCATATCTAGGCAATTCTGTGTTTATAACTACTATAAAGGCAGTCACAGTCCTTTTGATTTTCTGACCTTCATTTTCATGGTGTCAGTCTCAGTGTTTATCTTTCAAACTTTGAGGGGTTTTGTGTTCCAGAAAACTAAAAATTACTGTTGAACAATGACAGCCTTGGAAAATGCAGCACTTTTCTCTTTCTCCTGGGCAGCTGAGAAGATGCAGCCATTTAAAAATCTCACCTTCTGTCAAAACCATAGGAACACATGCTCTGAGACCTGATTCTCTGTTACCTGCCACGTAATAGCCAAAGCAGTGCAAACCATTGGTGTTTGTTCTGCAAGTACTTTACTGCTTTGTGGAGCGAAAGTGCATCACAAGCGTGCTCTCATCTGCTCTCTTTTTTCGCGTGTGTAACTCCAGAGTGACTCAGCTGACTTGAGTGAACCCCTGGAACTGTGCTAGCTGGAAACCAGCCTGGACATGCCCTCTGGCTCCTGTAAGTGCTCCCAGTACCTGTGCACACTCCTGCATCCCTGCATATACTTTTCTGAGGACACTTGTTTGCAGGGGGGCTGGTGTCTGAATGCACATTCTTCTCACCCACGCCTCACATACGCATGCAAACACACATCCTCGAGTGCACACAGCCATTCCCTTTCTCTCATACACATTTGTGCACATACACAGACCTTTTTGAAAGCTCCTGTTTTCAGAAAGGTTTTATTTATAGGTCCTGCCTGGTTGTGAATGTGAAAGGGAGAGAGCTCCTCAGAGGGTTCCTTTCATGTGTAAATCAGCCCAGGCTGAGAGCATTGGGGTCACTGAGAGGAGGATTTCACTCTTAATTACTCAGAGAGAAAGCAGGCAGGGGACTTTCTCAAACTAATAGGGTTGTTCTCTGCTGGGGAAAGCAGCTTGAGACGCCCAAACTTCTCTTGCATCAGACTTCAGGCTCTGATTCACAGGCCTCTTCTGCCAGTAGCAAGAGCTGGTGTCTATGTGGCACTTGGAACAAACAGTTCAGCTTCCAAAACAGCTTACTTATTAAAGATGGTTATGTTCACTCTGATAATTGGGTGTTCTTTGGAGACCAGCGGAAGAACTGACCTAGCTTGCTTTGGTTTTATGCCACTTTTATTGAAAAGGATATTAGTTAGTGATACATCTATCTGTGACTCCACCTGAGGACCTCAGTATTCTCTCAGACCTGAAGGCTCCCAGCTCTCTGCCAAGCAGAAAAATGTTGTTGTCTAGAGATTAGTCCAGTGAGCAAGACTCTGAACTTGGAGTGAAAATCAGCACTGAATTCCCAGTTCAACCACTGAATGCCTTTGTGTCCTTAGCAGTGGAACAGAGTTATCATCTCTCTAGAATGGGGCTCTTAAGAGCAGAATTCTTTGGATTGTGATCCTCTTGGTAATAAGGCTGCGAGTGCCAGGGTAAAGGTGGGTGATGAGTGTGTCTGGAGAGATGTATCTTTTTCCTGGGATGCAAGGCAAGCACGGGGATTCCCCTGCTGAAGTCACATTATCACCTTTCATCCCTGGACACAAAACTGAGTCTGGAAATCTACTGCAGAGATGAGAGTGGTCAGTCATCAGCCAAAAATTTGTCTACAGAGACTGCAGGACGTTCTTGAGCACCTGCACACTAACAGGAGGTATAGCTGTCAGTGGTTTCAGTAAAGAGATCTGGGTTGTCAAGTGCACACTCACACACAGGCAAGTGTGTTTTTTAACTTCAGTTGACAAAGCTAAAGTTACACCCTCTCATCTTTACCTCCTTTTCGTTTGGCCTCTGCTTTTCTGTACAGGAAATAACTGTGTGGAGGGCTGAACATTCCCAACCCATGCACCAACAGCCTCCTGGGAGCCCTGATTTGGGATTCCTGGAGCTGTGTTAGTTCAGCTTGCCTGGGAAGGCAGAGGGTTTAGTCTGGCAGCACCTATCTGAGGATGCCCAGCAGTGGTGGGAGCCATGGGCAGATGAGGTCAGCAGTCTGAAGTGTCTGCAGAGGTCAGAGGGAAACGAATGGGTCATTTCTCTTGCAAATGAAGAGCTGCAGCCTGGTGCAGCCTTAGCAGAGCCCAGCATGTGGGTCCAGGCTGTTGCTTTTATGAGCTAATGGAAATGGGGCCCAAAAGGACTTCCCTGATGGAGTTCTATCACAGCCTTTGTTATCTTTCCCTCCTGCAGCATTCACTGGGCATAGAATATGGATTGGGGGTTATCCTGGCTACCAGCACAGTCAAGAGGATGAAGGCTTTATGGCTGCCTAGAAAACCTAATGCTGCAGAGTATCCTTATTGCCATCCCAGGAGAAAAATCTTGGTTTAAGATGTAGAACACATGTATATTTCTGCTTTAGTGCTCCCTTTCACCCAACCTACACTAAAATGAGTAAATCCAAGGGCTGCTTTAAAATAATGCACATAACTGAGTAAGGGATTGAAAAGCCTGGATTCTGTTCTTCCTTCTGGTGGTAAACTGTCAGTTACTTTGACAAAACCTTATGAATGCCTATGCCTCACTTTTTCTGCCAAACACTGGAGAAAGGTAGTGTGTTCTTTTTTCTAAAACATTTTGAGGATTTTGGGTACAGAATCCTTGATATATTTTTATATATATGTTGCTGTTAGCACGGTCTGTCAGTGAAATCTCTTTTAGTCTGCTTTTGTGCAATAGTGTTACTTTCTCTGAATTGTTGATTTAGAATTAATTTTAATGTTATGTAAACAATGTCAGTTCTCTCTTAACCACTTGCTCTTTTGCTTCTTTGCAGACCACCAGGGAACTCCCTTAGCTGTGACATTGTAATGGGAGGTGGAGACACCTCGAGGAGAAGGTCGAGACAGACAACAGCAATTACAGTCAATAACATCTCTGACTTGCCTCAATTACAGGTCTGTGTGCTCTGTGCGATCTGTGCATGCCATCTTTCCTATGTGCAGGTATTTACAGTGAGGTAGGACATGAAAATAACTGTTTCCCTTGTAGGAACTTTAAGAGCAGCTTTGTATTATTGTCTTTTCACAGCCTCAGATAGAGTAGGGCAGGGTGGGGGGTTTAAGGAAAGGCAGCTAAGGTTGTAATAAATGTACTCAGGGTTTTCCCTCACTGCTGCGATGTCGCAGCCATTCCAAGCAGCTAGAAGTTAGAACAGTCCTGGGACTGCCAGAACTTACACTAAAGGGAAAATGAACTTATGTTTAGATTTTACTTTTCAACCTCTGCTGTGTGTGAAGGATTGTTTTTTGTGGCTTTCATCTCTGTTTTCCTTTAGAAACCTCAGGAGAACTGTCCACCCTTCCAATCTATTTTGATGTGTTTTAAATGCATGACGTGGAGCACAGCCACTCTCAGTAGGTTGCAGAAAGAGGCCATCAAACCATAACACATCTTTGGAGAGGTGAGCTTGTTCTTTATTCCCTAGAAGCATCAGCCAGGTCTATACCACTTTGTGTAGGAAGAGCTGCAGGAGAAGATGAATGTTCCTGAGGGCTCAGAGGCAGTTTCATGTTTGGGGTAAGGCTGAGGTTAGCCGTGGAGCCCGTGTCCAGGCAGTAATTTGACAGCAGACATGGGCACACAGTAATGCAGGCTCTGAAAATCGCAGGAGCCTGCTGAGTTATTGTGAGCTGGAGGAGCTTTTCTGTTTGTGGGCACATGGGTCTGCCTGCCTCACATTGTGCAGACATAACTGAGACATAAAGGAGGCTGGCAAATTGCAGAACGCTGATGGAAGTGGGGGGGCAGAGGGCTGAGGAAGAAAAGTTAAGAGTTCGAAGACAAAGGGCTCAAGCCTAGTTGAGAATTCCTAGCAGGTATCTGGTCTTTAAATGAAAGCATTTGTCAAGTAACTCACTGATTTAATGTGGGAATTGGGTAGATATCTGCAAAGGTTTTTGCACCCTGTCTGCAGTGTGATTACAGGAGATTTAACAGAGAAAGAAGTTTTGCTTTCTCCCAAGGTGTGTATTTGTTCATGTACCTAAAATATATGGGGCAGGCAGTATAGTTGACATCATAAAAAGTGAGGCACACATGATACATATAGTGTTTCCACAGATTGTGACTGACTCTAAATAAGGCCTGTAACTTGCTTTCCCTTCTGGTAGTGCCCCATCATACCATGAGCACCACTGTTGGATTACCCAGGGCCTCACGTTGGCCATATTGTGGCTGTTGGTCTGTATCCCCTGTCCCACAGAGCCTCTTGTTTTACCTGGGTAATGCACCTGGCATTTCCATTATGAGCAGCTCCTTTCTTTCACCTGTGTTATCTCCTGTCACTGCACTGGGCCCTCAGTGTCATGATGCAGTGCCTTGGCTGTACTCAGCAGTGGCTGGGATCAGGCTGCACGTCTGTGCTGTGCCTGTCACCAAACTGCTGGGACAGATGCATTCCACGGAGCCAGCCAGCAGTTCTGTCTGGGCAGCGTGTAACCCCTTTTTGTGCCTGTTGGGACTCTGTTAGGGAATGTAACAGGTTGGTAGGGAGTCCCCCTACCACAGCTCCAGCTGATGCACAGCCTTGCAGTATTTTTAGATTGGACCATTATTTCAAGTTTGGGTTCATCTATTTGTTTTGGTTTTTAAACTTTCAAAAGCCTCTTCTTGAGCCTTGAACCGTTCCTATGCTGGAGCCTTGTGAGTTAATTACTAAGGACTCACAAGTTGTTGATAGATGCGTGCAGAAAGTAGCTACATGGTTGGTCATTCCAGTAAATCATTGGACTCTTCATGAATTTAATTCTGGGCTTTTCCTTAAAAGCCCTCTCTCAAACTGGACACAAGACAATGGACACCAGCAGGCACAGCTCCCAGTGACTAGGATATTGTCACATATCCAAAAGCCTGGTGGGAGGAGCAGACATTAGGTCTGAATTCATCCTGGCAGGGAGATTTGGCTGAGAGAGAAGGAAAAGAAGGTCAGAGGCAGCTCCAAGGAAACGGCTTTGGTTTAAAATGTTTCATTAGAGTTTTCACACTGGAAACAAAAAGTACGGGAATACAATTGCTTGTCAGAGAAGCCACATATAGTAGCAGTCCTGTGTATATTCAGTGCTCTGTATGGAAGGAGACACAATATATCCCTGGCCACCTCAGCAAAATTATGGGTTGCTCTTTGGAAAGGTGACTTTTTTCCCAAAATAGCTTACGTAATCTGGAGAATTTTTAAAATCAATATTGATAAAAGATGTTCTTTTTTCAGCAGACCATTGCTCTCTACTTTATCCACTCAGCCTTTCCAGGGCAGACTGGCTTTATCTAAGCAGTGTATCAATGTCAGTCCAGCTGGGAACACTATTGGGATGCTCACCTTGTGTTTTTTCCCTTCCCCTCTCTGTCTGTCTTTGATTTCTCTTGTTGTAATTCAATAGGATAATCAGGGATACCCTTTTCCAAAGGGCTGGTCTTTCCCTGTTGATTCAACAAGCTCCCTTTTTGAAGACAGTTGTTATCTGCCAGTTGGGCTTTGTTGCCTCAGGATGTTTCACCTCCCCATGCGGGCACACACATCTGGGAGACCTGCCAGTGCAGGGCTACGGCAGATGTCACCAGAGAGGAGGTAGGAAATGGGTACCAGTGCGTCTCATCTGTTTTCTTCTTTTGGGACATAGCTCCACCAAAGAACTGAGTAGCTGAAATGTCACAGAGGAGTATGTGATGTGGATGGATTATTTTTTAAGGGAAGCCAGGATTAGTGTACATTTGGGGTTTTTCTGGTTAAAAATATAGGTGAAAAATTTGGAGGGGCTTTGTCTTTACATCCCAGTGGCAGTTTTAAGTTTATTCTGGCTTAGAGAGGAGGGTTTCTCAACAGACTGGCAAAACAAAAGCACACATACAGTGCCCTGCAAAGGTCATTTCTGACTAGAACCTGAAACGGCTGAAGTGTACAGATTGCCAATATTTCACACTGACAACCTGTGTGGCATATTTGTAACCAGGTTCTTTTGTCAGCCCTTCCAATATTTTTCATGTTCTCCACTGGCTGTGCTGGGCAGTGTGTTGACAGGGCCCTGGGTGTACCAGCTGTCTTTGCAACCTCTGCTCCCTGTCCTACAGGTTTGGCTGCCTGTGCTCAAGGTCTGTCGTGGTATGGTGGAGTATAATCTGGGATCAGAGTGCTGGGAAAAGAGGTGTGTGCCAAAGAGCTGGGAGATGCCTTCTGAGGCCTCTGAGCCATGGCACAGAGCTGCCCTTGTCCTCGGTCCTCATCTGGGGTAGGCTGTAGGGCTATCTGTGCCTGGCTGTGGACCTTGCTGATCCTGACTTGACTTCCTGGCTTGGCCTGAGACCTGGGCTCACTCTTGGCTAAATGTGGTCACTCTCACCAGAGTTCTCTGCTGTTCTTGCTTGGTCACTGTGCCCCTGTGCCCCTTTACAGCGAGGTCCTGTTCCTGCTGTCCTCGCTGCCAGCTCTGCTGCCCTTTGCTCCTCGGGCTCCCCAGGCTCCTCCGCAGCTGCTGCTCTGCCCAGCTCCTGGCAGGGGCCGCAGCACCTCCGTCTGTCTGAGAGGGTATGAGCAGTGATATGAGAGGCATTACTGCTATGACAGGAAGGAAGATGTGGCATTAGCTTTGCCTCCCTTCAGCTTCTCGAGAAGCCAAACCGAAATCCAGGTCTATCGGCACGAGCCCGGCCGCCGGGAGAGCAGCCGGCAGGAGGAGCTCGCCAGACACGTCATGGATCATTCCCAGACAGTCACAGCCGCATGTTTCAAGGGCATAGCTTTTCGTGGGACTTCCTTGCAGACAAACCAGCAGCAGCAGAAGACAGAGAAAACGTCGTGGTGTTGCAACCGAGCAGCCTCGGTCATTTATTTTAATTTTTTTTAGACTTCTCAGGTTGTTTCTCCCACCGCAATGCCTTTGTCATTATTTCAGAAACTTAAGGTATTCATGAAGATCTCTGGGATGCCTTTTGGTCCCTGGCAGTGGCCAATTGTTTTATCTTCCAAGAAAGCTAGTGTAAGATTTTATGGACAGCATCCAAACCACAGAGTAAAGAATTCCAAAACAATGTTTGTCTTTGCATAGGAAGATATCTTCCTGGAGTCCTCATGACCTCTGAGGGGACCTGCAAGCAAAGAGCTCTGAAAAGTATCAGCAGCACTCTGAATATGGGCCTGACAAAGTTATTCAAACAGCTCTGCCTCCTTGGATGCAGTTCATCTTTGTCTTCTGTGAGAAGCAGATACAGAGGACAGTAGTCACTCTTTTGCACAGCACAATGTTCTCATCAGGTAGGTGCAAAGTGTCACCCTGCTTCTTCAGGCCAGTCCTGCAGCCCTAAATTTCACAGCTCCATGGCCATACCTTTGCACCATTTAAAAAATAATGAAAATTAATTTTTTTAATTGGTGAATTCTTTACTTTTGTAAGTCTGGCCCTCATTTAGTTACTAAATGGGAACTAGGTGCCTTCTGGTCCTGAATGTGGCTGTAATAATTATTTTGATTCTTACTGTGCCAGAAACTATTCTAATGCATATCAGCATAAATTAAGTCAATAGAGATTCTTCAAATTTATCCTGGTGTTCAGGAGAATGGAATTCATGCACTTCCAATTTACAGCTTATTAAGTGATCAGAATTAATGAACTTGCAACAACCTTTTCTGTTCTTGTTTACACGTTTTCTTCCTATTCACTCACAGTGTACATGATTTAGAAGAAGGAGAGTTGAAAAGGCAGCGTGTGGGTCAGATATGTCACATGGAGCACAGCATTGTGCTTCAGGCTTTAATCATATCTGCAAAGCTGTGATGTAGGAATTGCACCTCTGTTGCTCTACAGAAACCCAGCTTGATTTTCAGAACCCTCTCTGCATTCTGAGGGCTAGAAAAATATTTGTACTGAGGAACAGGGAAGGTGTTTAATAGATGCAGAACAATTCCTCCTATTTTTTTACCAGTGTAGTACCATACTTCAGTCTGGAGGTTGGGAATCTTGCAAACCATCAGATCCATCTTTTATTCAGGGATCTGGAAATCACCTGGGATGTCACCAATAAAACCTCACGTAAACCCTGTTTTTCCCAAGATGAACTGGAGGTTATCCCACTATAGTTCATTCAGCTCAAGGTTGGAATGATGAACGTTTCCCTTTGGTTTTCATAATGTCTTGGGCTAAACTTGTGAGGCTGTGTGCTCATCTGGACATCATTTCTGTCTCACTTCATGGAACAGCACAACTTCTAAATGCTCCATCTGATCAACTGCAAAAATTTTGGACACTTCCTATTACTCATGTGAGAGAGAACACCACTAATTTGTGAAAATACTAGGAAATCAAAAAGAGAAAATTGGGAAGCAGATACCTCTGCATTTGTAGATGAAGCAACTGGGTGATAGCTCTTGCATGCCAATACCTTTATCTCATCTCTGTCTATCATTCTAGAAAAGTTATCGTGTGAGCACACTCAAAGATCTGTCATCAGATAAGTACAGGGCTTGTATGCAACCTTTGCAGAACTAGAGGAGAATGGAGATCCAAAGTTAGAAGGAAAAAGGATGAGGAACACACAGAAACCCCAAATTGAGGGAGCTGAGGTCACCCTGCTAGAACAGTATTGTAAGTGTGCACAGGAACGCTGATAGTGATATTTAGAGAACCAGTTTATTCCTCGGGGGCATGCACATGCCCCAGGCATTGGAGAGGAAGCTGAGAGGCATGGAAAGGTGACATATGAGGCATTTGTGCAGGGAGGAGTGAGACTTACGGAATAAATCCCTGCATGAGAGACCAAAATCTGCAAAGGAACGGCTGTAGATGGGGAACTGCCTACATGAAATAAGAAGTAGAGGATGGGCAGCCACCTCACTCTAAGCAGCTCTACTGATGGCTGCTGAGAGCAAGGGGGGCCATGGCAGCAGATGGGAAGGGTGGTTTCAAGCCAGGTGGGCTGATTCTGGCCATATATGACTTGCTGAAAACCAGAGAAACTGGTTAGTAAGTCGATCAGGCGAGTGGAGCCCAGGGCAGGACAGAGCTCCAAGCAGAGCCACACAAGGACTCACCCTGAACATGCTGCTCCTCCCTGTGCTGGTGCAGAGGGGGAGGCATCTCGTGGGCTACCGGGCACTCCCTGTGGGTGAAGGTACCATGCAGAGACAGGTAGTCCCTGGAAGTTGATGTATTCCTAATTCTTTTTACCTCTTTTTGCTTATGTACCTGCATACCAATGTTGAAAGATGAGAGAGACCCTCAAAGGCAGGCATAGTGAAGTGACACAGTTGCCACTGAGGACTTGTAAAAATGGGGGGAGGAGAGCCCGTGGTTGCATTTGAGGAAGGTACAGCACTCTGAATTCACAGGGTTCAGCTTTATCTACAACTGACTTAAAAGTCCAGTTGAAAAACAAACACAACTTAATACAAGGTTCAAGTATTGCTCTATTTTCTGAATTTGTTAGCTTTTTCTTCTTCCCTTCTTAGTCCTGAGTGTTCAAGCCCACAAGGCAATAACTTAACAGCACTGCTAGTATTTCCATGGTCTGTTTCTTTAAAAAGTTCATGAAAGTTGTCACAATACCCCAGTAAAGCTCTTTCTGCTGTGCTATCTAATCCAAAGTAGTTTGTATCAGATTTGTGTTCTGGCAGCTCTGTGATAAACTTGGACTCTACCACATTGCAAACACAAAAGATTACTTAAAGTTGTTGTTATTGAATTTGAAGGACTCTTTTGTTTCATGGATCCACACCCTCGTATCAGGGTTGTGGTCCTCAATGGCTCTGCACCTCATACATTTATGAAATTAGGCAGACTGGAATGAAGGCATTTCCACTAGTGACAGTTTAATATTTTGGTAGATTTAACCTGTTCTTTGTGTTAAAATTGTGCCTTTTAAAAAACACAGTAGAAGATATGAAGCATTGGAGAATTCAGTGAGGTCTGGTATTTTGACCAAAGGGTCCTTGAGGTGTAAAAGTTAAGTTTCCCCTCTCTCATGTAAGTCTCCTTAAGTCTGGTGCCTCAGTTCATAAGGCTTCCCTGAAACCCTGGATCAACCTTGTAAAGTTCCTTCACAGAGACAGTTATGTAGAAAATTATCAGACTCTCTATTCCCCTGGTGTGAGGCCTTGCAAACTAGAGCCTGAAAACATAAAAGACTGAAACTATGATGTCAGTCACACCCTCAACACAAAGATTATAGGTGTAACCAGAGGAGGAATTCATCACAAAATCTCTCTGATCTGAAGTCAAGCAGAGCTCTGGAAACAGCTGCCAAATACTCAAGGCCAGAGACTTCTCATCTCGGGGCCGGTTCATCACCTGTGTTATGCGGTGCTCTAAAGCTTCTTCTATACCCAGTTTAAAGAAGGAGAATAGATAACTGACATCCACTGCCAATGTCGGAATGTTTTATTTGTGTGTTGTATTTGGGTTTTTGTGGTTTGTTTTTTTTTTTAAATGAATCTACATTTGGCAGAAGGAATAGTATTTTTTCTTACTATGACTCCAGGAGGAAAAAAACCCACTTACTATCTCCACACTTCTAATTGAGAAATTCGCCTTATAACATCAAGTGTACCTTGGAGTTGCAACTAACAGTGTCTACCGTCACTAATAGTACAGTGATCTAACTACTAACTAACTACTAATAGTACAATGTCTCACTGCCCCTGGAGCAAAAAATCAGTTTAATAATTTATAATTAATCTTTAAATTACTTGTCTTGGAAAGGTTATATATTCCTGGTGTGGGACCATGCAGCCTCATCCCTGTATTGTTTCTGTACTCATGACCATCACTATTTTGCGTGTTCGTTATCTGATTCTGCTGACATTTGTAAAACATTCATGGAATTTGGGGGTTTTCTTCTAGTGTTATATCCCAAACATGTGACTCTCTAGCTCGGTGGGACTCTGGTGGAGGGTCACTCTGCACTGCCCTGAGAGCTGCTGGAAGCCCAGGTGTGCACAGGCAGCAGTGAACAGGGCAGGGACGGGCACAGGACACAGCGAACTTCTCAGTTGGCTTTTGGTTTCCAGCCCCACGCTCTGTACTGTTGTGTTCTGCTGTGAAAATCCTTCAATTCTTCTTCCCTTTGGGTCTTTAATGCTAGCAGATGGAAATCCATCTCAACTTTCAAAAACTCTGAATAATTTATTAAGAACAAAATTGTTGGGTCTGAGAGCTGGTTCCATCTCTCTTTCTTTCTCCTTTTCTCTCCGCAAACTGCCTTTCAGAGGCAAAGTTTCTAATTACAGGTCAGGGAGGCAGGTTTAATCACACAGCAGAGCCCTTGATGCAGTATTAGAGAGTGTTATTTATACACCTGAATTAATAGGATGCAGCATTTCAGTTGAGAAGAATAAGGTGGTTTTCAATTTCACTCTTTTCATGTGAAACAAACCACATCAGATTCACTGGGCTTTTTGACCTAAATTATTGGGATTCTGAGTAACTAGCAAGTAGCTGCTGTGCAGAGCTAGAGAAAAAAAACGAAAAAAGGAAGAATAGACAGAGAACTGCTCGCATAGCAGAGGAAAAACAGAAGCAGGATATATTGGAAAAAGCTGGGAGAGAATGGAAGGATAGAAAGAGGAAGCCATTAGGAAAACTGAACAGCGTAGAAATACACACATGCAGCTGCCTGTCCCAAGGAAGACTTTTTGGAGAGTGGTAGCATCCACAGAAACCGAAGGGCAGTGTCAGTCTGCTGGCACACACTCAGATAACTCAAAATACTGCCGTACTTTTAAGGCCAAGAATAGGAAGGAAGGAGATGAGACATGAAGCACGTGAGGGGTCCCTTGTACTCGGTGCTGCAGGCAGTGGGACCCCTGCACTGCCAGCACTTACAGGCACCGTCAGCTTCTGCTGGAGGTATTGCTTCTGTAGCACTGAAAAGAAGAGGGGAATCTGGGCAGGATTGCTCCTGCAGCACTTTGAGCTCCAGTGTGACTCTTTTACAGCAGCACAGGGATGAATTTTCTCTGCTAGATTGGATGTGAAACTCACATTCACTGTGCACTTTCATTCAGTTTTATCTCTATCTCTAACTTGTGTGGTTTGGCTTAATGTTTGGTTTCTGCTTGGCTGCTTGGAAAGTCTGTGAAAATTTCTAGGGGCTTTCTGGACTTCTTTTTAGGGTAAAGAGTGGGAGACTTGTGCCTATGCATCTGATTCTCTAAGCTGTGGAATACACTGAGTTGACTGAGATCCTGATCTCGGAGTCATTGTTTGGGCTCTGTGATAGGTCTGTGTGTCTCCCTCTAGGCAGATGTGTTGGGCCACATGATGGACAAGGGTCCCCAACACCAGGCTTTTCCTTCTAACACCAGTTCTCCTGGCTGTGATTCATGGATGAGGCCCTTGTCCCTCAGTGTGCCCTGCAAAGCTGTGAAGCTCACCATGACCTGCCAAACTAACATATCTGCCATGTAAAAATCCTGAAGTGACAGGGAGGGTTGCTGTGCTTCAAAATAGCTAAAATGCAGGTTCTGTGGGTATGGAGCAAAGAACAGCAGCAAGGATACCAGATCTTATGCTCAGTATGTGAGATTTGGCATGGCCTTGAGCTCCTAGAAGCTGCATTTTGCTGTGAGTGGTAGATTTCTAGAAACTATACCCAGCAGTCTGTAAGCTTAGCTTAGAGATAGATGAATGCAACACAGTCAGTACCTATATGATATATTACTTAAGGGAAAAAGGTTATCTACTTTTGTAAATTTACATTCAATCCCAAGATAATTTTTTGTTTAGTATACTTAGACTATGAACCTTGTTCTCATGTATGTCTGCAAATCATTACCACGGTGCTGGAGCAGTGTGTGCAGGGAATAGGAACTGATTCACCAGGTCCAGGGTGTCACAGTGCCCTGGCCATTGGACCTGTCAGCCTGGGTCTCCAGCAGTGTGTCAGGACCCAAAACTGGGCTACAAGTTGGGGGGACAGTCTGTTGGAGAAAAGAGGTCCGAAGCTTGAGAGAGCAAGCAAAGGAAAGGTCTTCAGCAGAGAAAGATGGAAACGCTGCTCTCCTGGACACAGTGGGAGCAACCAGCTATGCTTCCCAGGCTTTGCACTGCCAACAGGAGGTTTTCTACCAGGCTGCCAGGGAGGAGGATGCGAGGTCTGTGTGTGCTCTGCCTGTGACATCCCTGTTATTACTGTCACATGCAGGTGGCTGACACCTGCCGTGAGAGAGGCAGCTGAGGGCTTGGTGTTGTGCTGTTCCAGACAACTTCTCGGGTGTGTGATAGTCAGGATGCCCTTCCTGTGGGAGGAGATTTAGAGAGCACTCTTGGTTTTTGGTATGTATGTGGGTTTTCTCCGAAAATAGCTGTCTGTTGAAGTGGGAGTATTGCAGAGATGGGAGAGGATTAGCAGTGATGACACGGATGGTCATATTTCAGGGCAAACACCTGTAAATCAGTCTAAGCCTGTAAGTAGCAACCTATTAAACTGAGTTCACCTCAGCAGCACTAACCCTGTGTCTGCTCAGGAAGGCCGGAGCCCTTGAAGCATGGCTGCTGCTACAAGCTCAGCCTGTTCCCATCTTTGTACCACTGCAAATGGAGTGGACATTGATGTTTACAGCAGACAAGACAAAAACACTTTAAAGAGGTGATGACATCTTTTTAATACATCTGCGTTTCTACTTCTCTCTGCTGCAAACTCCTGTTTAATGAACTTTGTATAACAAAGTGTTAGGAACACATTTCCTATAGATATGTGGCCTAACCACAAAGTATTAATGATTGTTAAGTTACTCTGTGAACAAACACTCTGCACCTGTGACCTGTGACCTGGCAGTGAAAATGTTACAGGGTCACAGAGCTCAGTCCAGCTCTCTCAGCAACTTCCAGAGTTCTAACTTTACAGTATTTTGTGCATGTGTTCCACTGTTCCATTATCCTGGAACATCAACATCACCAAGGCTATGAAGACGTATGAGATCTTTGGCTAGTTTGTGTGTGCAGTTGAGATTGCATAATGAAAGCACCCTTGTGTTTTCTGATATTTAAATATTCTCTTAGTTGCTCTCCTTTTTATATCTACTTATACACACTTTTATATAACTTACTTTATATAACTTAACTTATAATTTATGTTGAATATTGCCGTGAAAGAAAATCCAGTCATTTCAAATATTAGGTTTTAATAGTAGTTTATAAATTTTCTTCCTTTTCAAAGGAAGGCAGCAAAGTTTCATTATTCTTACTAGCCTGTCACCACTAGATTGGAGCATAGTTTATATACATTTTCTTTATTACAGGGGTCAGTAGTAAATACTTTAGAGAATGTATCTGATATAAGAAGATGTACAATAAAGAATCACTTGATTTCTCACCTGTAAGGGAATTTTTCTTGAAGAAACAAGCCTGGCTCACCTTATCATGGCAGTTGAGTCAAATTATGGACCTGTTTTATTTTCTCAGATGTTCTTATGATCCTGCAGACATTGCAGGTGATCTCTTCGCTTCAGGCTGGCTGCTGCCTCTGACCACTCTGCCAGGTAAGTGCAGACGAGTGTCCAGAACAGTGTGTTGTGAAAAATGAAGAGCTGTTGTGTTTTTCTGTTGCTTGGTGTCTTCATAATTAGCAAATTGTATGTTAAAGAGTGAGAAATAAGCCTGAGTAGGTCCAGGGAGTCATTAGAGTTATAGATAAACAACACAGATCTCTTGGCACATCTTCACACTGGTTTCTGTCACTGCCCTGTGAGCACAGGGATTCCAGTGATGCTGATGTTGAGTTTTTGAAAAGGAACTGGGAATAGAGAAATGGAACAGATTTTACAGGGGAAGTGCATTTCTACTGTTTCCATATGAGCTCAGTAAAAAAAATGCTGCAGATCTACAAGGTTCTTAAAAGTCATCACTTCTTCAGGTCAGTGGCATATGCCATTCCTCTAAGAAAACTAAAAATTTGCATTCAAAACAATTTGTGTCCAAATGAATCACAGTTAATGTCATCATCCCTCATTTACAGATTCAGAAAGCAAGATTTCAGCAAGGATTTACACAAGAGAGAGAAAAATAGGAGTCAAATCTTGTATAAGGATGTTTTTGTAAATATGTATCCTGTGTTTTCACTAGTAAGTGTTCAGAGATCCTTCTGGCTTTGGAGTTTGGGAATTACTGGGAAGAACTGGTGTGCCTCTGAGATGCTGCATTCATCCCTTCAGGATTGTGCTGTTAAGTCACTTTTCTTGATGAAACAGCTTGCCCTAGTTTCCTTCCAGGAACTATGAGTGTTAATTTCTTAAGAAACTTTTGTTAATTGTAATGTAAGCAGTTTTGAGGGAGGGGAAAATCAGCTCTGTTAGAAAGAGGATCCAGTTCTGCCTGTACAGAACAATGAAGATTTGACTGTGGCAAAACCCAGTTCCCAAATTCTCTTGAGAGTTTTTGGGAAAGACTGCACCTCTGTGGGAAGGATGGTTGGCCTGGGTGAGTTGCTGGCATACAGCTGTTGATAAAAAATGCACTCTGTGCCACTGCCTGGGTAAAACACATTTCATTCTCTAGTAGGCATAAGGAGTTGCCAGTGTCATTGAAATGTTGTACTCTGAATAGTTGCTGTAAATTTCATCTGGGCAATAACCCCAATTGTGTTAGATATAATTACATTCAAAGTTCTTTTTAATCATTTATTTGGAACATGTCCCAAGATTCAGCAGTTTTGGATTGGGACAGAAATTGAATTATTTATTATCAATTAGAGGTTGTCAGAGCCTTTGACACCACATCGAGCTGGCATTGTTTGGTATCTGTATTAATGATCATATAGATAAAAGCATGAAATTATTGGTTAGAAAGCTTTTATTCCAGGCTGAGAAGGCTAGTTTGCATACTTGGCTGGATGCTTCCCTTCACTCACTGTCATTATGGCTCTGTTTAATCAAGTCAGCGTTGCCTGTGGAATCACTTGTCCGTAAATTGATGAATTGAGTGTAAGAATAATTCCCCCTAGATGGAACCCAGTTGTGACTTCCCTTGCCATCCCAGCCCAGCACATTTAGACTCTTCTGCTTTGGCTGTGGTCTGCTACAGACCCTGGAACAATCTTTGTCACATCTGTTCTTTTCTTAGGAGAGCGATTTATTGATGGCTGTTGGTGCTATGGAAATGCTGGATGCTGAGCCTTTGTTCCCCCAGGTGAGGGGATGGAGCTGATAAACTCACAGATGTTCCTGAGCTCTTCACAGCTCTCTTCTGCATCCTTCTCTCATCAGTGTCAATCTTAACAATAATTTTTCTTATTGTGTTTTGACACTTTGCAAGAAACCTCAGCTTAAGAGGAAGATCACGTAACAGAAGCGCAAAGGGAGCATGGAGAAGATGTCACTCGTCTCCCTGAGTGGCTGAGGAGAAAGGATGCTCATGTGGCATTATCTCACCCCCATGTCTTCTGGATTTGGCTGTTGCCAGGGTTAGTGTGGCCTTAGAGGGAGAAAGAGGGGGGGAAAACCCTTCTGAAGACAAACTTGCACAATTTTTTGTGGCAAATCCGTATTTTTTCTGCCTGCACTCTGAGCTGCTGGAAGCTGTGTGCATTAAACCTGTACAGAGACTGATCCAGCATGCTACAAGATATGATTTGAACAAGGTTATATGAAGTTACATTCTAGATCTGAGGAGAGAGCAGGAACTTCTCATATGATATCTACAGTAATTCATGTTATAACTCCCTCAGCAGTTCTACTCCACATTGGAGCCAGTTTTTCTTATATCAATCTTCTGTGGATTCCAGTTTCTTGAAGTTTATGTAAATTTCTCAGTGGGATCTCTGAATCTGTTAGGGGGTTTTCTTCTGATTTTTTTTCCCTGCTTCACACACACTTATCAAAAGCAGGGCTGTCCCACTGTCACAAGGAAATTATCACATACACCACTTTTCTAATTATTTCATTACAGCAAAGGAAACCGAGATTAGAGAAAGACAGAAGTTCTCATTTTACTTGAAAATGTTGAGCTTTCAAAACTTTTTCCATTCCAGAATGTATTTAATTGTAAATCAAATTTTCTTACAAAAAGAAACACTGAGAACATTGGGGTTTTTTGATCAGAGCAGTTCCTCTCATTTCAGTGTCTTTAAAGTGAAAAAAGTTATTTTATATAGCTTCATCTAACTTCTTAAATAACTGTGTGTGGGGGATTGTTTTTAATTTTGAAAAGCTTTTCTGAACAAGGTCCAGTACACTGAAAATGCCAAAACAGGCCTTTTGGATATTATTGAAATACCTAATTTATTTTGTTAAACAGAAAAATCATCATGTTTTTTCAAAACAGTTGGGCTTCAAAACAAACATATTTTTTCCTTTAGCATTCCTCCATACACAAACACTCATTATCTAGATGAGTATTTTAATACTGTGTAACTCTCATTCCTCTCAAATTGGTGACTGTATGGTAAGAAGTACCTCTTCCAGTGAGCTCAACTGGGAAAAGCTGTAGCTGCATGTATCCAGCCTCTCAGGCTCAGTGCTGACTTCCACAAAGGAAAGTATGCAACTGGAATTCCTGGAACAGACCTCTCTTGAAGTATGTGCTTTGTATCAAAGATGCTATTTCTCAAGGAAAAAAAACCAAACAAACCAAAAACAAGCCCCAAAACACAACAAAACCGAAAACCAAAACAAAACCATAGACAACCAAAGCCCAGCCCATAACAACAAATCAACAAAAATAAAGCCACTTCTGTTATAAATTAGCTTTTGTCTTGACTTGCAGAAGGTGCAACGGCCCCTTCATCCTCTCAAATCCTTCTACTTAGGAAAAAAAAAAGAAAGTGGAAATGGAGAATGTGGCCCGTCGAGCTCAGTGTAATGCTCCTCAAACCCTGCAAGAAACTTCTCTTCCCCAGCCTGGGAGCGATGTTTCTGATTCCCAGCCTCCCTCTCCAGAAGCTGACAAGCAGCAGCAGCTCTCATCCGAGGCAGACTTGGGAAATGACTAATTAAGCAGTGATTGCAGGATTGCTTCCTGCCCTGGGTACGGGACCACAAGGGTGAAGCTTCATAAAGCTGCAGTGACCGCAGGAAGTGGAGCTGTGCATACTCCCACAATGGGGGCATTATGGAGACATGCCCCGGAGGCTGCCGGAGACCTCGCTGAATGGATCCTGATACCATCGGGGAATGGAGTACCTGCTAGTTCAAAGAGAGCCTGAATGCAGGTTTTAATCCTTTCTGACAATTGTTGAGAGGAAATGGCCTTTCCTCTGACCTTATCGTTGTAAACAACAACTAGTCATCAGGTTTGTCCTGCTGAGGGAATAGTCAAGGTCTATACAAGGATTTTACTTCAGATTTTTTTTTTTCTCCTCTGATTACAATAGTTTAATTCTCTAGACATGAAATGCATTCTCACCCCTTAATATACTGGCTTCATGTACATTCTTTCTTAATTATTGAGTTCGTGCAGCTCGGCCTGGTTCAAATTAGCTCCTCAGAGCTGTTGGCAGACACAGTGTCCAGTTTCGGTACTCAGCCCTGTGGTTGTTTTTGTGGTGGGCTGTTGTGGGATGCCTTTTGGATATTCCAATATCACCAGGACTGGTGAGACAGGGCGTGGGACAAGCTGACAAACTCTTCTAGCAGGACAGAAAATCACTAAGAGCTATTCTGACATGGCCAAGAGGCAGGATGGGGGCAATTCACCATTAGCGTGGCAGTTTTAGTATGATAGAAGGATGCAAACACTTCCGGAATTGCAGAAGTGGGTGGATTTATCTCTGTGGATTCATACGGCTTTTAATGCTAAGACAATACAGATGACAGAGGCAATGAGACAGTAGCTTTTGCTGCTCCTGGAGTTCGAGCCAACTTTCTGTAGCAAGCAGGACAGAGTGACAATGCAGCAGAGGGCTGACCTGCTGCACTGACACAATTCTGGGGTAATGAAATCCACTTCCCCCAGCCCTGTGCAGGCCCCTGCCTCTGGCAGGCCCCCAGTATTGAGATGCACATCACGGTGGCCACCTGTAAGCATCCTCTTCCAAGTTGCTGCTCATCAGGTGCTAAGTGGTGTAAGGGAGATCAGCTGTCACAGCCTTTCTGAGAGGGAATTTGCAGAGCTATTAGGAGGGCACTTCTGTGCCTGGTCATAGACCTTGGCAGGCTATAGGAGGTTAGTGATGGCTTTGTACAAATGGCTTTTTAATTCCAGTGGTGGTTATGGGTAGCACTCACATGTCTCCTCTTTGGTCCCCCACACTAAGTCAGACAGCAAGCCAGAAAAGATTTCTCCCTTGCACTGCACAGCCTGGCTGATCACTGCAAAATGAGGGATGGGCTGCACGAGTCAGCCTGCCTGAGCTCTCTGCGATTCACAGCTTTCCACTGGAGCAAAGGAACATTCCTTCCCTAGGTAAAGACAATGAATTGTAATTTTTTCTTGTTATCCTGGGTGACCCAGCTTAACACCTTCTCTGCTTGTAAGGATTCTTACTATGTGCTTGACAACAGAATTGTGGTGTATTTTCAGCAGGCTGAAGGTCACTATGTATAGGTCCATATTTCTAGTGAAAAACCTGTAAAGGTTTTTCTGTAAATGGGAGTGGGTGAAAAGCCACTTTCCTTGGGTTTGGAGGAATGTCTGAGCAGGCTGTGGCAGGCCAAGGAAGACTGCTGGGTTTTTAAAGAAAAGATGTCTGGTTTTCACAACTATGTACCTGTGGTAACCTTGGGCTGTGTTTTGTGTAACATATCCATGAGGAAGGGAAAAAGCCTAAAGACTGCGGGGAGCACCTTCTGAACACCACATACATCCTCTGCCAAGTGGATAGTCAAGGTCAGGGTCTCAAGTGGCGAAGTAAACAGGGTTGGATCTGCCCTGTGCTTTGTCTCTGGCACCCACATGTGCTGTGGCCAAGAACAGCCTGTACCCAAGGGGATGGGTTTCTCTGATTTTCATCAGGGCTGTAGGGCTGTGGGCGGAAGAGGGCATTATAATAAATATTTGCAGTCTGTCCTGTAACCACGTGAAGTTGTTTTGCTTGCACCATACCAAAATGAGCTGGCATCACTCTGCTTCCAGTTTTGTTCAGAAAGCAACTGCACAAGGCTGTGGTGTCTGTGTGCCAGTGGGACGATGTGAGGCAGTGGGAGTGATCTCAAGGAGCTCTGATGTGATATGCCTGAAGGAATTGCCTTCCCTGGGGGCTGACCCCTGTGGCAGGGTTGTGTAATTAGGCTGCTGGGAGATCCTGGTCATGGGTATGGTGTGTGCTCTGTAACCTGCAGGACACCAGCAGGTTGTGGGGGCAGTGCCACCATCCCAGTTGCCTTTTGTGTGCTCTCTGCATCACCTGTGCACTGTCTGCATCAGGATCACATTGTCACAGGACTGAAAGGGAGGCTATTAGAGGAAGTATTCCCCTTTCAGTTGGGATTAATGCAGTATTTCATGAAAGAAATGCTCTCTTTCCGCCCCACCTCTTCTCCCTTCTGAGGTTTACTTGTTTATATGTTTGCAGGTGGTAGCTCTTTGCCTTGTTGTGGTATTACCTGTGCTAAGGAGAATCATAAAAAGCTCAAGCAGTTATTGATTCAGTAGTGGGAGCTGTTTCAACAGTGATAAAATGCTGCCTCTCCCTCAGTTATGAAATACCTATCACGTTTTCTCCGTCCACCCTGAGGTTCCCTTTAAGACTTTTTGAATTACTTCCTCCACTTTATAGAGCTGTAACAAAGGATGAGTGGCTGGATCGCTGTGCCAGCTTTACCTGAGTAAAAAGGGCCACAGACAGGCTGAAAGGGCACCTGTCAGCAGGCTACTAATTGCATGTGTCCATCAGCAAGTTGTCCTTCTACTAAAGAATGTTATCTTGGGATGAATCCATAAGCAGCACAGAAGGATCTTGTTGAGGGAGGTGGAGCAGGGAGCTGTAGAGTGCTGGTACTTACCCGGATGGTGTCTTCACAGCAGGTGCAAGAGTGAAAGAGCAGCACCAGCTATGTGAGAACTGCTCTGCCTTGCAGTGATTGTGTTAGGAAGGAGCGCACTTTGCTTTACTTCCCCACAAGGGACCACTTGTGTTGCATTTTGCACCGCTCTGCAAAATTTCTGGAAGTCTGCAGTGACTGGTTGGAATTCTGTGGGGAGTGAATGGTGCTTTTCCTGCTTGGTTTGTCCCATGCATGTTACACTGTGCACTGTCTGTAAAGAAGAGCAGTCTTTTTGTTTCAGAGCTTAGTGAATACCATAATGGACTGCCTGGGCAGTCTTCATACCTGAGAATTTTATTTTTTTTGCTGCACGGAAGCAGCACATTTTGCTGTTCTGCACAACCCAAGCTATGGGAGCATCTAAATTTCCTCGTACAGTTCAAATGTTCCCTGTGGCCTGTCTTGGAAGCTTCTTACTGGGGCCAGGGAAAAGGGCAATTACTTAAAGATATTTGCACGTGGTTAGACTTTTTTCTGATCTACTGAGAAATATTCGCAATCACTTCCAGATTCTTTGACTCAAAGAAAGCGTCACCAGAGCTGACAAGGTCTCATTCTCAATATGGTATATATTGTAATTAGGATGTATATTGCCATCAGCACCCCGAGACCTCAGGAGAACATGAGCTGAGGATTTTGCTTGTCTGCCCTTAGTGAATGCATGTGAGAGTCTCATGAATATTTTTGAAGCAGGTCAAATACTTGTCATTGCAAATCTATAGAGGCCCTAATGAAAGCAATCCTTTGAGCAGGAGTGAAGGTGGATTTCTCCTTCCTTACAAAAAGGCTCAAGGAAGTCTGGAATAAGTTTGAAGAAGTAGGTAATGTCTGTGGAGTGAGTTTTTTTCTCTCTGAAGTTGGGGAGGGGAGGCTCCTGATCTTCATTCAGCTGCAGGCTGGCTCTTAGCACATGTCTGGGGGCAGTGGAAGAGCCAGACAGGACTGGGATGGCAGTGATATACTCGATATGGAAATGGGGATGCTTCCCAAAAGCAAGTTTGCTGATTATATGGCAACAAACCACTTGGTGTTAAGGGACAGGGTAGAATCTTCTATTTTATTAATTGTAATTATTATTATTTAGAGGCAATTACACTGTTAAATGAACACCTCACAAACACTATTATCCAGCAAAATGTCAGGTAACACTATGGGGAGGTGGGGAAAACAGAGAAACTGAGGCAGTGTGTCACCCCCCAATGCCTCCAGAGTGAGGCAGAGGAAACCCCAATACTGCTGGAATTCAGCTTTTGTGAAAAATGGCTTGTGGGATCTTCTTTTAACCTGACCTGCTAACACAAGTGTGGTTGAACCCCCAAAGGAGGAGGGGAAAATGCAGGGTGTGAAGTGCAATTCAGGTGGAGGGACAGCAGAGGCTGGTAGAACTGTACATCCTGATCACTTCAGAGCCTGACTCCCAAATTGTCTGGTGTGATATTAGCCCCACTGATTGACTGAGGCACAGGACTACAGAGAACACATGAGGTTTATCCCTAAGCCCAATGTAAGTTCTGGCAATAGAAAGAGGTGGTGCCAGAAGAACTTGCTGTCCCCCTGGGGAGCCTGGAACCTGTGCCCATGAGGACTGAGAAGCCTGTATTTAGCTGTTTGTGTCTTCAGCTGTTGGAAGTGGGCAGGAATTTTCTTTCCTGTGCTGCTGAACCAAGGCCACATCTATGACTAGGACCAAGTTTCGTTCTGTATCCTTGAGCCCATGCTGCCATTCACTGACTTGTGTTGCTGGAGCTCTTTTGCATGGTTTGATCGCATCCTGACCCTAACCTAGTGAAATCCCAAACACTGCCATGTTCAAACCAGAAGTTCCTTCCTCCTAAACCACATGCAGGATCACTAGTCCTTCTCCTGCACTCATGATGCTCAGAGGGCTGGAGCTGAGCTTCTGCAGGCCTGGCTTCTTGGCGATGGAATTGTTCACAGGAGGGGAAGCCTGTGTTTTGGTGGAGGTGTGGTGTCCTGCTGCCTGTTCCTCAGCAGCCCAAAGGTTTCTCTGTTCTTTAGGGCTTCATACATTCAGCTAGACTTGTTTTTTTAAAAAGAGACAGAATAACCTCTGCTCTGGCCTCAATGCAGGAAAGCTTACCCCCAAACTCTCCTGTTGCTTTGCTTGGTGTTGCCTTCGAGCCAGGGAGGACCTTTCCGGTAAACTCCTGCACAAGAGGAGGCCTGTCGCTGTGAACTCTTGCATAGTAATTAGAGGAAACAACTTTGGGCTCCCACCACTGCTTATGCAACAGGGCTGGATTTGGAGTTGTTTGTCACCATGCAACCCAGCACCAGCATGCTGGTGCCTCTGTCCTGAAACCCCTCCTTTGCCTCCATCCCCCAGCTGCTTTGCAGATTGCAGGAGTTTCTGCCCCGCAGTCGGCTCCCAGGTAAATCCTGTCTGGGACCTTTGGAGGGAAATCGTAGCCCCTCGGCAGAAATGGTCCAAGTTTCCAAGGCAACTCTCCTCTAACCCTGTTTTGAACGCTGCCTCGTTCCCATAGAAAGTTGCCCGTTAGTCTGGTCAGCAGCTGCTGTGGGACCACACCACCTCCAGAGAAGTTGTTCTTCGCTGGGCTCTTTATTCCCATAATGAGCAGCCGGGGGGCCGCGGGTGGCTTGTGCTGCATCCCCTGAGCAGGGCCCTGCCGGCGCTCAGGAGGGGCAGCGTGTCCAGCACGGAGCTGTTTTGAGGGGGTGCTTGTGGCTTTCTACCTTCCCAGAGAGAAAGAGGTGCTTGGGGCTCCTGGAAGGTGCATGGAGCAGGAGGCTCAAGTGCTGATGGGGCTGCTCTTGGGGTTTTTCTGGCGAGCGGGAAGGTGACAAGTGAATAAAAAGGACACGGCATTTTATTTAATTAGAAAAACCAAACTCCCTAAAACTAGCCTCCGAAGGGCCTCCGTTGTCATCAGCTGCACAAAGAGCTGTGACAAATGAAAGGAACTGAGCAGAGAAAAGGCTGCTTTCTCTTTGTGTCTCTTTCCCAGCTTCTGTTTGCTTTGCTGTCTCCCTTGCTCCCATTGATCAGGCATGTGGAAACATTCCTCCTCCTGCGCTCCCATTGTGGCCGCCCGGTTGCCAGGCTGCCGTTGGCTTGAATAACTTCACTAAGCCAGGCCTCTCCAAAACCATGCCATCCGGCGTGCTGGATGCGGAGCCAGACACTGCCCTCCCATCCTCCTCCTCTCCCTCCCCCTCCCCAGCAGCGGTGGGGTGCAGTGAAAAAATGTGCCAAAGAACAAGGGAGGTAACGCAGAGCCCCAGCTGGCCCGACGCGGGGGAGAGGCGGGAGCTTGCCCTAAGAAAACGGGCGGCAAGGAGGGGACAATGGCCAGCCTGGGTCGCTGCCTTAAAAAGAAGGTGGGTGGTGGTGGTGAGGGCTGTTAGCCCAAAGTTTCTGAGCAGAGAGGAGACAGAAAGGCACGTTTCCAGGGGATACAGGCTAGTAAAGCGCAGTGAGGTAAACCCCAGCCTTGTATCCCGTGGAGGGGAGAGGTGGCGAGGACAAAACAGGAGGCAGCAGGCAGCCGGCTGTGACTGGGAGTGATTCGTGGCCAGCTCTCACTGCCTGTGCCACAAACATGTCCCTACAGCACACAGGGCACCTTGGGCCAAGCTTCTGGCTTGTGCAGTGCCTCTTGATGAGGTGACGCCAGTGTCTGGTGCAGGTGACACCTCTGGCAGTTCAGGGGCAGGCCAGGGGTTGTACCCCCAGGACTTGCCCCTGGAATTAACTTGGGGTGGCTCTGGTGCTGAAGACATTGGACTGTCAGCCTGGGGACCTGGGGGGCTTGTGCTGTCTCTGCAGAGGGGTGTGATCCACCCAAACCCGCCTGCTGCCTACAGCTGTTATTGTGCCGGGTACGAATCTGGCCTATTGTTCTTAATGCTATTTTTCATCGGTGAAATAGCAGCGAGCAATCTGTGCTTTCAGACATGCTTTTGACTCAGCATGGCCGGGGCTGGATCCTCAGCTGGTGTAAAGCAGCCCTGGCACATCAGCTCACGGAGTCACCCGTGACCCCCATTTAGTCTTCGCCCCACTGGCAGCTGTGTCCCGGCGCTCTGGATCAGAGGAGCTGTATGACTATGGGCTGAGGCTGTGGCCGGGCACAGGATCCCCTCCGGGTGCCACCACGTCTATCCACAGGGATGGCCCCAGCATCCCAGGAGGTGGAGGGAGGTGTCCTGGGGCAGCTGGAGCCTAAGCCAGGCTGGATTTGCTCTGCAGAGGGGCCCTGGTTTGTACTGGGTTTGTGCTGGTTTGAAGGGCAGGGACTGCTGAGCTCAGGTGATTAACATAACAATCCTGGGGCTCTGCCTTCATCCTTCGGCTAAAGCCTGGTTTGCTCAATCCAATTTCCAGCCTCTGCCCTTTCTTTAGCAGGCTAATTACAGCGGCAGGACAGTGGAAATGACCTTCTTAAAGCCACAGTGCCCCTCGTCTACTTACCTGTCAAAACACAGGAGACAGAGCACTGGTATCATTCAGAGAAATAACATGTTTAGGTACAATGAGTGAACGTACTGAAGTGCAGAGCTCTCCCCTGAAGTTCCCAGTAGGAACATGTGTGTGGTTATCAGTGACATGCATTTGTAAAGATCTTTTCAAGCAAGGTCCACTGGCCAGCGGGGCCTTGGAGGTGCAAGTTTGTGCAAATTTCAGGAACAGTAAGTGTGCAATGTTACACTGATAAATGTGCAAATGCTACCACCTCACACAGAAACCTGTGAGGGCACTGGACTGGAAAGCTTCCGCAGTGCTGGCTTCTCTCATTAGTCATCCTAGCCTCATTCTGTCTGTAGCACGGAGTGCCTGGCTCCAGTGTAGCTCTGGCCTCCTCCCGCACAAATTTGGATGTGGCCTTTGGGCCCAGAGAAGCTGTGAGCGCTCTGGTGGCTGGTCCTGCAGGTACTGCCTGGCATGGGCTGGAGCGGGAGCTTGTGTGTGGAACCTGCCTGGGGGCTGCAGCTTCAGGTGAAGCAGCACGGGAAGCTGCCATCTGCAGGAAACCCTTGGGCTCAGCACAGGATGCTGATGTGGCCACTGACAGGGCAAAGGATGGGTGTTCCCAGCGTCCTTGCAAGGGCTTGTCCATTGGAGCAGAAACAAGTGATTTCCAAGGAGGGTAGGGCATGTTTCTGTAGGAGTGCTCTGACCAGACCTGTGCTGTAGGTGGTCTTCATATTATAGTTCTTGAAACTATGTCAGCAGCCACACAAATCTGCCCCTTCACAGAGGATAACCGAAAGTAAAAGCTTGTGCCTGACCACTAGCTTGGCACAGGATAAATCTGTTGTGGTCCTGTTGAAACTGTCAGTGATCTCTTGTTAGGGCTGAGTTTTGCTTAGGATTGGCTTCATTTTGTGATTTTAGTACTCGCAAAGCAAGAGGCAATCTCCTGGATGCAGGAGGACCTGTGAGGTGAAGCCAGTCTAATTGGTGGAGCAGCCGTAGCTAAACTGCTTCTGGAGCTGAAAGGATGGTTTTGCTATCTCTGCTGCTGGGAAAGGAGGAAATATGGTGAGCATCGTGAGGTTTAATGTGACGAAACAGGCCAGGAATAAAATTAACTGGATAGCTGCTGCAGATGTGTCAGTCACACTTTGCCCCAAAGCCACTGCTGATTGCTGAGATACCTGTTCCGTCAGGCATTGAGAAGAGGTAGCAAAACAATTTTCAATTCGTGGCAGTCTTGGAGACCTGCTGCACACAGCAAATTTGATGCTGTGATAACTGACACTGTTTGTGACAGACAAATCTGTGGCTTGTGTAGTGAAGCAGTTCAGAAGTGCCTGCTGTCGCATACCAAGAGGTTGCGGAAATGGGACTTGCTAGGAAAAATGTTGCAAGAGGATCCCAACCACCAAAAGCATCCACTGAAAACCATAGGAGAGCAACAAGATATTTGAGCATACTGAGAGGTGGTTTTTTTCCCCCCAGTTATTTTTCTCTCCAAAGGCATAAATGGTCTGATCCTATTGGAAGCTACAAAATAGGGGACTGTTGAGAAACAAGGTGGAATTGGGAAAACTGATACTCCAGCACTGAAGTAGAAACTGAACATATCTGAAAGAGAAGGAAACAATTACAGGAAAGCCTGTTACTAGCAAACTACTGGGAGGAGGACAAATGCATCCAGGGCAACAAGTCTAGGGTAAATACAAGGAGCAGTGTTGGAGGCATGACCTTGCCCATCCTTACTACAACAGCCTTTTCCTACGTTTTGTTACTGGGAAGATAGACACAGGAGTTGTTCCATCTCTAACAGGGTTGTAGGAAACAATGCAATTGCTTAGTCCTGTGCAGAGGAATGTGACTTTCTGACTGTGCAGGGATAATGTTTAGAACTGTGCACAATAAGATGAACCCACAAATGTTACCACTGATGATGAAGAGCAGCTGGTTGCCTCAAGTGAGTCAGATGTAATTTGAAATTATGCCTGTGGATTATTTAAAACTCTTAAGATAGAAAATTAAATAAATCTGTCTGCAGTGTGTATGCTACCTGTAAAGCAGGTGCACTATGAGAAGACACAAACTGAAGCACACAGTAAACACTGCTTGGAAAGGAAAAAGAATGTCTCCCTAATAGGATTTGGGGTGCTCTTTGTTTGTGTTTCCCATGTGAGCTGTCCAAGGGAGACTCCCTTGTTGGAGGAAAGCCCTGCTGTTCCTGTAGGGCAGGGCTCTTGTGGATTGTCACTGGTCAAGTGGTGACAGTGGGCAGCTTGGCAGAGTCTGTGTGTAGACTTTGCAGTATTAGGAATCAAGCAAGTGGTGTTATCTCTTCTCCATGTGTGGTCAAATGCTTTCTCTGTAGCTGGTGCCAGGCACTGTCGCAGCCCACTGCTCATGAATGCCTTTGCCAGGTGGAGACCACGTCTGCTTTTAGCTGGAATTAAAGGACCAAATGAGATTGCAGTCTATATGTCACTTCTAAGTGACACTTAGGCTCCCGTTTCAAAGAGGAGGTTTGGAAAACTGGGTCCTGTGACACTTTCAGTGGGGGAATACACCAATCTCTCTTTTTTTTCCTGCACTATGAAATACACGAATAACCCACGTGTGTGAGAGCTGCCCTGTACCACAGCTGTGTCAGTGGAGGATCTTGTGTTTCCTTCAGATTTCACACCACACTAGGTGACTCTGATCAGACAGTCTCTCAGAGAGAAGCCATCATGGGAATGCTGTTTTCAGCATCCCACACTCTCCTCACACAGAAGTCAGAGACCTCCTGTTTGAGTCTGTGTAGTAATCAGTTGCACTGCCCCTGTTTTGGGGGGATCAGTGCCGGGGTGTCTACAAGCAGAGATCGTGCAATCTAATTTTGTAATGAAGAATTATAATGAAACAGTAGGCAGTGCTTCCTGTAAAGAATATCTGCTGTGTGTGGCTTTGTACAGGATAAACTGTCTGGCTTAAATATAGAAGCAGTGTTCTTCTGTCAGGAACTCCAGAGAAAATGCATTTGAGTTGGTGTTTGCTGGCAGTGTGTTTGGTATGTCATTCACTTACCTATCTAAATTCCAAATGTAGTAGTTAAACCAACATTAATTCATTCTCCTGTGATGTACTGGACTGATGGAAATCATTGTACATTTGTGAGATGTGTGTTCCACATCACAGTGGAGCAGTTATCTGTCAGGGTCTGGCTCACAGGTACCCAGGGTCACTGGGCAGGGTGCTGAACCTCCTACAATGCCGACTGGGAAATCTCCTTAGCTCCCAATGACTCCTTTTCTTGTTCACTCACAAGGACCTTGTTTCAGCTATGTCTGTGGCAGATTCTTAGTAGCAAAACTTCTGTCTGAAACGTGCTGTGTCTGGCAAAACAAGCAGCAGCTCTTGTGAGTTCCTTCCAAGCAGGTTTCTCTCACTGCTGTTATTACCCATGCACATGCCCTCCATGCCCATCCCAGGATTTGCTTCCTTCCTTCTGGTGATCTGTTATTTTGAAGCACAGGCTCACAGAGCCAAACTAGAGGATCTCCAAGGGAAGTTTTAAGTGTTCAATAAAAGAAGGAATGCAGGGAGAAAAGAAAGCGCCCGACTCAAATGGCATCATTCTCTTTCCCTCACCTCTTTGAGGTTCTCCTGCCTTCCCTGCCTGCGTGTGACCTCCCTCCTCTCCCAAGCAGCCTCTTTCTTTTTTCAGTCTTCCTCCTGCCCCTCACCCTCCTAGTTCATTGATCTCCCTTTAGGCTTTATTAGTGACTCCCCCTCCCACCCTTTCTCCCCCTCAGTTTTTCTGATTCTCTAACATGAGACAATTGAATGAGGCCAGACTCCTAAGCCGAAGCCGGGGGTGAGAGGGAAGAGGCGTTAAGATTTAATGATATTGCCTCTTTAAGGAATCCCTAATTCCTAACACCCATCTCCTCCCCCACCTGAGAACCAATTAAAACTCAATGAATTCAAGTGGAGGCTTTTGTGCATCACATGTGCTTGACTAACAAAGCCTTCTCCATGCTGGAATAAAAGCTTCTATTCAGCAGCCAGTTTGTTCTAATTCAAATCACTTCCACTCCAGCATCCTCTCCTTCCTTGCTGCTCCTGAGTTCCCAGGCTGGGCTGCCACCCGCACAGCCCTGCCCAGAGCTCCGGGCTCCACCTTGCACAGCCCCTCCTGGGCGTCGGTGGAGCAGAGGATGGGAGATGACCTTTGTATGGTTGACTGGGCAGTCCATGGTCATTATGGCCCTGTTCCCAGGAGCCTGCTGGGCTGAGGGTGAGCCGGCTTCATGCCCTGCAGGAGCTCCAGCCTTGGGAGCTGCCTCCAAAGAGGCTTTGCTGTGCCCTTGGGAAACAGCTCCTCTGGGTGGAGTCCTCTGTGTGTAGACAGAAATTACCTTGTCTATGGGCAGAGCTCAGCCTTCCTTGAAATATGTGAAACCCCTGTCCTTTTCTCTTCACTGTAGGGGTTATGCAGATATGGTGACACCTGAAGTAACAGGGGAGTCCAAAAGCACACAAAGTCTGAGTTCAAGTAGTTTGTACTTTCATCTGCCTCAGGGTGTAAATTGCACTACCTGGGAACCCGAGGGTAGCTATGTCTTCTATTGTGCCTTGAAAATGAGCTTGGATAAGGTCATCTGGGGAATAGAATACATTTCATGCTATTCAACTTCCAAATTTAAAAACCTTACTTGAAAGCTTCGCAGCTGCAGATCTGGGGTTTGGGTGGCTTTAAGTAGGGAGGCAATTCTCTGTCCAGATGTTAGTCAGGTAATCTTCCGGGTGTAAAACAGGCTCTGCTCAGAGCTTCTGCCTGTGCTTTACTGATTGGTGCTACCTGATCTGGTGGCAAAGCTGCGTGCATGACATTAACTGGGTTATCTTTTCTCTGTTCCTGCAGCCTCCTGTTTGTAGAGACACTTTTGGATTTTTTCGCTCTTGTGAGAAATTTCTGGTAGAAGCAGGTTGAGCGCTTTGCTCTGATGGCAGTGAGGTTTTTACTCCCTCTAATCTCTCCTGGGAGTGAGCTCCAGCACTGCAGGCCAGCTGCCAAGGAAGCTATCTGCTCTGCTCCAGAGCCTTGTTCTGGTACATGGCAATTGCATTGCTCCTGGAACACGTGGGTTTCTCGGGGAGCTATGAAGGAGGTGTCCAGCTCTTGAGTAGCTGGGACCTGTCCCACAAAGAGCTCTGGCAATTGAGATGAGCTCTTGGAAGCTGGTTTGATATTTGCAGAGGCACCAGTGCTGAGAGGAGCGGTTTGAGTTTGCAGGTAGTTAGGGACCTGTGGTGTCTGACAATGAGGGTATTACATTTTAAACTCATCTGAGAGTCTGTAGGGCTGGTAATTCTTCCTACCACACTGCCTTTCAGCTGTCCAGCGTGGCAGGGAAAAAGTGTTAACACACCTCAGGGTGTGTTGCAGTCTTCTAGTCAACTTTCATGATAGAAAGATTTGAACATCCCTTAGCAGTCCTGTTCCTTGCTATGGCTGTGGTCTCTCACATCTTACCACCAACCCCAGCTCTGGCCAGCAACTAGAGCTGAATGTGTTTTACTGTTCTCAAAGAGCATCTTTGGGTCTATACTTGTCTGTCTCATTCATGGAACGCTTCTTTGATGTCAAGAGACTTTTGCTATTTAGTAAATTGGCACCCATTTTTCATCCAGCTTTTTTCCTGTAAGTGCAAGTTGGCCTCTTGTTGCAATGATATGCAGAGTTGAAAAAAAATTTTGCTGTGAATAGGTTTTCCCCTAGCAAACCCAGTCCTATGTCTACATAAATGCAAAAGAGCAGGGACTCTGACAAGATGGAAAATGTATGGAGTGCTCATGCTGACCCACAAATTGTACAGAACCGTTCGTCAGGTGACAAGGTAATTTCAGGTAATGCTGTGTGGCACTGTCGCAGTGAAATCTCTGTCCATCAGTATGGTGAGGGGGAAGAAGATCAGATCAAAATCTGTTGGTTTGAAAAAATACTTCATTCCCTGTGAGTTAGGGAGGGCTGATTATTTAGAGGAAGTTAAAAAGTATTCCCGTTTACAGCTTTGAGTTATTTTCTGCAACATGTTCTTTCTGAAAATCTCGAAGCATTTTTGGGTTTGGGGTTTTTTTTTTTAGGTAGGCAAGAAAAACCTCAGTTTTCAAGTAGTCAAACAGAATTTTCTTGGCCCAAATCACCTGGCCAATCTGTGAGAAGAGGTTGGAGCAGCACAAACAACTCAAAAGCTTTACTGAAGAGCTCACTCCTCTTGAGCCTCCTGCGAAATGCAGCAACCGTGTAGTAGCACTCTGAGGTGGGGGCTGCCAGTGCTGTTTGCCTGTTTGGGGCCTGGGCCTGGCACAGCTTAGTTGGTCCCTAGGCTTTTCTGTAATAAACAACCTTAATTGAAGAGAGCAGAAGATCTGGGCTCATGGGGTTGTGGGGCTCAGTGGGAGAATGGCCCCTTCTTTCATGACGCAGCTGAGCTCTCCTGTGTCCAACACTGACCTTCGTCTCTCGGGCTCTGCTCTTTGTTCCTGTTTCTTGTTAGTGAAATGAGTTTGATGGTCTCAGACTTGCTAGTAAATGGTTTCTACTTCAAAACAAAGTGCAGTTAGTTTGGCAGGAGAGTCCCAGGTCTGACCTAAAACTAAATTACAGCTGACCCTGAGACAGTGAGGCCCCTCCAGGTCAGGGACAAGGGCATTGTCAGGACACTGGGAGCTTGCACTGTAATTAGCAGCAAAGGTATCAAATACCTCCGTTTCCAGCATTCCTGTCCTTAAAGCAACACAAGCATAAAAATCTCAAAATTTTTCCTGCTGCAGCCTCAGTAAAAACAAACCAAAAGGGAAGGAAGGCTGAACAAACTTTCATTGATTTGCTTTTTCTCTGTTCTGCAGTAAATCCCTCCCCATCTTACACTGCTTCCCACAATCCCTTGTTCCCCCAGCATCTGGGAATGAATTTACCAGACGCTGCATTGCTTTCAAGGCTCCAGAATGACCAACACACTTGAGCACAGTTTGCCTGACAGCAGAAGTGTGTAAGAGCAGCCTTCCTACTTCAAAAACTTGTTTGGCCTCAGTGCTGCTCTCCCAGCAAATGCCTCTTTTATTCCCACATTTCTTTGAAGACCTGAGAGGCTCTTTTAGATTTACACTCCAAAATGTGATTTGTTTTAAATCACAAACTTTGTGGTTTGGGGTTTTTTTAATTTATTTTCACAAACTTTCTGTTACAGGAACATCGTTGCATTTAGGATAGGAAAACACTTTTACCAGCTTTCTGGGTGTCCAACAGAGTGCCAGTAAACAGAGGCCAGGGTGCTATTGCAGCTATGGAGGAGGTATAAATTACCTGAGCATTACATTTTTGACCAGTCACCTCTGCCACTACAAATAAACAAACACAAATCTTGGGTGCAAACCTTGAGACACTACAAGCTTGTTTTGCCAAAAATGCTGTGTGCTGAGAGCTTCCCCAGGCCTTCTTCTGAATGATGAATGTTTACTGCATCTCCAGCTCTTTGACTCAAATATTTAAAATCAGTGGGAAGTTTTGGAAGATGCCTCACTGTTTCCATCCATCACAAGTGGGCAGTTTCCAAACCCCAGGGGTGTCTGTGAAGCGGCAAACATGGTGACCCCCAGAGGGGAAAGGCTGGAGCACGGCAGGACATACTGCACAGGGCTTCCAAAAACACCCGTATAATCAGATTACAAGTCCAGTGAGTCAGGATGTCTTAAGCCAGAGTATGATCCCTCTATTTCACATGGAACTCGTGAGAGTCCTCTCTTCTGGTGTCTCCAGAAAGGCACCAATCATTCCTGCAAACAGGAGAGTAGAACTGCTCAGTGATAAATCAGGAATATGGCAGGGAGATGGAACTAAAATCTTAAACCCATTTAATTAAATTTTTGTAGGAACCTTGAGGGTGTTTTTAAATGTTACTATTCCCCATTTTGATACGTGTATCTGATACAAACTTTGGATTGTAGAGGTTACTGTTTCATTCCTACATTTAGTCAAGTTCCACCATGAGAAAGGTTTCCTGCTGCTCCTCCCTCTCCCTGCTTCTGTCAGAGTATCTCTATGTTGCCTGTGTCTCAGCCCTGTGCTAAATAATGCTTTGGACAGCTACTTTGGGAGCTAGTCCTGAGCTGTTGCGCTGCCTTGGCCACCAGCCAGCTGGAGCTCTGAGGAATACAGTTTGTGAATCACTTCTTGCTCCTGGTGGGAAAAGGGTCAGTGACTCAGTTTACTTCAGCTGATGGAACTGCATGGGCATGAGATAGGTGTGGAAAATTCTACCTGGGACCAAAAAAAAAAAAAAAAAAAAAAAGATAAAACAAAATGGCACAAGGACCCTGATGTAGCAAAATCAGCCTTGAGGGAAATCCAGAGCAGGCAAAGGCGTGAAAAGGTAAATGCTTAAAGGCTGTGAAAAGTGAGAAAAAGATGGGCAAGAATGGACAAGTAGCAGCAGGAGCAAAGTATTTCCCACTAGACTATGAGCAGTGCAGAATCAGAGCTTGTCTTCTGTTAGATGTCAGCTCACTGGGTGTGTGGGCAGGGGCAGTCGCTGTGTCCTGGGACCAAAGGACAGATTCTGAGCCTTTTCCAGTTCCAAACTCAACACATTTAAAAGCTGGTGAAGGTTGCTGAAACTGAAGTGTTTAGTAACAGCCATCCCATTTCATATTCCCTAGCCTGGGAGGATCAGGAGCCTGTAGGAGTGAGGGAGGATGTTGTGCTCTGGGATGGGGAAAGCCCTCCCTCTCTGGAGGACACCACTCCTGGTCCCAAGAGTCAGTTCTGCTGTAGAAAAGCAGCTCTGAGTACAACACACACCGGGCCAGTTTGTGCCTTGCTGTAGACTGTTCTACAGCAAACAGAAGAACAACCAGAGATGTCCAAGTGCCTCTGGTCCCTGGCAGCCTCTCACCTCCCTTCCCCTTCAGCCAGGAGGAGGCTCAGGCAGGAGTTACGTGCACAGAGCAGCTAAGCCGCTCCTGCAATCTGAGGATGGGAGCTTTGCCTGGGAAGACACTGGTGTCTGTCTTGATTAGGATGTGATGCCTGATGTAAGTCATGTGACAAGTACAAACAAAATACCTTGGCAAAACCTTGAGGAACCAGGACAGGCTGAGCTGCTTAGGAAGATTTACAGTGTGTATTTCTGTCCTGTACACTTGCCTTGGTCTGAACCTTTCCCATCTCAGGAGCTCCAGCATGCACCCTGGATTTCGAAGATACTCTTTTCTGTTCATTCCTCCAAATAATCTGCAAACCTTCTCAATGTTGTGCTGTTAAATTGAACAGTTACTTAGACCCAGTTGCTTTACACCATCATAGTACCAGAATACTATAATGTCATCCTCTGAGAAGTGCTGTTGGGATTTGCGGAGCAGAAGTCCCATCATCTTAGATTAGAAAATAAGTCTTGAAGAAATGGGAGAGTTAAAAGCCAGTGCAACTGTTATAGCAGAGGTAGGAAATCGATTTTGTCCTGAAAGAGAGGGGATGAAGAAACAGCTTCTGCTTGCTTAGCTCCTGTTCACGTGTTGAGCCAAAAGTTCTCTGTCTGCTCCTGCGAGAGTCTCTTCCTTCTAGTGCTAATCTGGGACAGTGCCAGGATCCAGATTTTCTGCCTCCTGCAAGCATCTCAACAGGGAATCCAGTCCTCCTTCCCTTGAGCCCTCTTCTCCCTGTGTTCCTCTATTCTCTTGGACTCTGCCTTCTTTAAGGCAGATTTTAGAGGTCCTTGATATGGTGCTGACTTCAGCCCCAGATTAATAATTCACACATGCATCAGACCTGCAGAGGATGTGCAGATCCATGGATAGTGCAGCATCACTGGGTCCTGCCTGGTGAGCTGGTGCTGAAGGCCCAGCAGATTGGGCTGGAAAAGCTGTGTTGGCTGTGGTGGTGTGCTGGGGGTTACCTACCCTCCCTCTCCAGGATACAGGATTTTATTTTTAATTCAGAACTTTAATACTTTTTAAAAATGTTAATACCAAAACCCCTTTTGTCTAAGGTATCTGCCAATCACTGCACTGGCTGATGCTCTCAAACCTGACTCAGATTTTTCTGTTACCCCTATTCACCCCAATCATTCCCAGACCTCTTCTCCAGTCCTGGTGGTGTTTGGTGCAGCTCAGCCCCATGCTGCCCTGTTACTTGCCCTGACATGTGCCTGCGGACCATGGCCTTTAAATTTCTCTGTTATTCCTATTCACCAGCCCCCATCTATGCATTGCAACACACTCAGAACTCCCCTTTCCATTAGACAAGCCCTCACTTTTGCCTCCTTTACTCCAAACTCCTTCTGTGTTTCACCTCATGTGATGAAGAAACGGTGCGAACTGGAGATTCAGAGTGGTGCCAAGAGTTCACCTCTGTAACGTGCAAAGACAAAACAGAATGTGATCATGAAACTGACATTTGCTTAATTTGTTCTTAAAAATCTTCATGGATGGGGATTCCTTGGCCTTCCTGCCTGATTTCCCCCATCTTTAGCCATCTTTATAGTTGCTAGTTTCTCCTAATATCTAACATCTCCTCCTGTGCCAAGTGAGCTAATTGCCTTACCTTCAGTGAGCACAAGGAACAATTTAATCAGTCTTCTTTAAAACAGCCTGGCACACTGGTAGGATTTTGGTTGCATCTCTTCTCATCTCTCTTCTCTAATGCCGGGGAAATGGGTCCCTCTGTATCCCACCATGGGAAGCTCTGAGCTTCCTGGCGAGGAGGGGAAGAGCGGGAGGGAGGTGATGTTCTGCTTCTGGGCTGGGGAAAAGCCTCTTAACAGTGGCTGCTCTGAGAAAGGTCCCCTTTCCATGGGTTGCTGGAGTGAGGACCAGGAAGGGGTTTGGTAGGAGCAAGGATGGAGAGAAAAGCAGAGACTGCTGGAAGTCTGGGACAAATAGCAACTAAAAGGTTAGAGGGAAGGTGGAGCTTCAGGGCACCTTAGAGAAGAGAGGTCTCGTTTTTCAAATTTGTTGTTGCTTTCTGTCACTTTGTATGCAATCTTTGGAGTGTTAAGTGAAATTGATTGCAGCTCCTCCTTGGAGAGGGGAGATCCTTTGCAGGCTGCTGCAGGGAGGTGGCACCTGGGGCTGGGCTGGTGCGGTGCTGGGTGCACTCAGTGCACGGAGCAGCCCCAGTGCTGGAGTTGGGCAGTCGGGGCTTCCTCCCTCATTTGCTGCACTGATTTAGACAGGATCATGGAGACTAGACACCATGTAGTAGTTTTCAGAGCTTGGAGAGAGGGAGAATAGCAGGAAGGGCTCCCTAATTTTTCCCTTAGCCATCATTTCCAGGGCAGCGGGTGGAAGCTTGCAATCTCCTACTGTCCTTCAGAGACCTCGCCTTTTTTGCTGTTTTATGCTGAATCCTTATGCTGAATTCACTACGCTGCAAGTTCTCTTGATGTTTTATTTTCCATCCCCTGCAGACTTCTTTACCCTTTTTTTTCCCCCGAGGCTCCAGTCCCTCTTGCTGTTTTGTGGTAATTGGGGTGGTCTCCTCTCCCCTCCCTCACTCCTTTCTTCCAGTTATCCCAGTTGTCTTTATTTACTCTTCCTACTCCTGTTTCTCCTGCTGTTTATTCACCCACACCTATGTTTCTCTTGCATGCAGCGCTCTTCCTCTCCTGTATTCCTTCCCACCCTGTTCTCAGTGCTCTGCACCATGTAGCTGGTTTTCCCCCCCCTCTGAATCTTGCTCTGTGAGGTTTCTTACATGAAGTAAAGAAACCCTTGGTGCTTTTACAGTCATTCCTCTCTTCCTGTTGCTGACTCTGTCTCTCTCCCCCCCCACCTGAGTGGAATCTAAACAATTAAATTTCCCTAAATAGCTCCTCTTCCCGTATGTGCCTGACTCTTGCCCCAAGAGTCTCCAGGCAGGAGCTGGCAGAGCAGTGGGTTCCCCTCGAGGTAGACACTCCTGGCTGCCTTGTGCTTTGCCATCAGCCTTTCCAGAGGGCCAGCATCCCTCCCAAAACAGGCACGAGCACCACTGGAAGCCACTGCCAGAGCCTGGCATTGCCCCCAGGCTGCCTACAGAGCCACAGTTAATATCTTCCAGGTTTGCATGGTCGGCATTGTAATGCAAGTATTACAAAAATGATTTGAATTTCAGTTCAGAATTGTTTATCAACTGCCCAAACTAAATGAAAAGCAAAACTTCTCCTAGTACCTGGCTGCCAAAACCTCCTGGCTACAGACAGGTCTCCAAGACACAATCTCTCCTTAAGCCTTATATGATGAGGGAGGAAAGGAGGCGGCTGCTGCCCTGCCCCTCCCCTAACCTCCACTTTTTGGAACCTCCCTCTCTCCATGAATAACTCCAGTGTCTGCCACTGGTGCTGGGCAGGGCTTTGCCAGTCATCCTCCTCAGCAGGAAGTGGACATGATTTTGATAGTGTCACTCTACCACACACGAGACACTGAATAGCAGCAAGAAAACTGAGCAGTTTTGTTAATCTCGCTGGTGTTTGGCAACCTCTCAGCAGCAGCCACAGAGGCACTACAGCTGTCTGTCTGCAGCCCCAGGAATACAATGCTGCATTATTTTATATTCGGCAGATCATCTTTCCAATCATAAGGTCTGGAACGTTTTATATATTTACTTCTCCGTGAGGAAAGCTTCCTACTGTCACTAATCAACAGATTTTTCAAGACCCACTGTCTTGTGAGTTACAGAGATAAATGAATTGGTACTTACAAAGCAGTTCGGGGTCCTAAGGTGGAAATACAAAATATTGTGTGCATGTTTTGGAAACGACCTTGGAATAAGTTACATGGTATGGTGTCATTCCCAGTGATGCAAGTCCAACCACATCCTCCATCCAAATACTCCTGAAGGCTCAATTTTTTTCCTCTGATGTTCACAGATGTTAACTCACATTGATCCTGTTCTCCCTTCCCGACTGTTATTTTGGCGAAGAAAAAACAAATTAAATCATAAACATAATGCAAAAAAAAAAAAAAGACACAATGAAGCATTTTAACACTGTGTCCCTCAGACACTCCTACTTGTACTGTCTTAGAAATAACACACATTTAAAATTATACTAATGCACTGGTAGCAAACCAAGAGAGGTTATCCTTTAGTGTGTCCAATACTGGGCTCTTTTCTTTTGTTTCTTTCTTGTGTTTAATTAGCATTAGTAGTGTGACTAGGCTGGACAATTATGGAGCATAAAACCTGTGCCAGGTGACTTGAAAATATTAGTTCCCCCTCTGGAGCATTTGCCCTGCAAATGGGAGAGAGCAGGTGCCAGGAGGCAGCACAGCAGCCGTGAGTTTGGGCAGTGTGGCAGGCAGCAGCAGGGCTTTCTGGCAGCCCAGCTTTGTCCACGTTTCCCAGGACATGCAAGGGGAGATGGCCGGGATGCTGCCTCAGCACCACTGCTTCCACTGGCCGTGCAGCCCTTCCATCACTGCCAGCTGCAGTACCACCTCTGCATGTTGTTATTTATATTTCCCTGCTGCACCAGCCCGGCTGCCTCTCAGGGCACCTCCACCCAAAGTGGTGACTTCAGCCCTGTGGAATGATGAGTGGGTAATTTTGGAGAACCAGCTCAGCCTGGACCAGTGGCAGCAGGAGCTGGGATGCTGTGTAGCTCAGTTCCCAGGGGCAGCAACCAAGTCTCTGGTGTTGAGTGTGCTGCTGTGCCCAAGCACAGGGCCAGGACACAGGATGGTGTCACTGACCCAGCTCAGGAAACGGAGTGGGTGAATGGTGGTTTGGCAGAGCTAGTGGGCAGAGGATGAATTTAACTCAGAGTTGCAGCCTCAGGATGAGCCCATGTAATGAAAGATACTATTGCAAAGTATTGTTAAAACAAAGGGGTCCTGGTTCCTCTCCATCTCGGAAATGAGGTGTATTGGCATATGGAAGAGCAGTCATTAGAGAAGGAGGAGAAAGGTCAAATGAGGATGGCACTGACCTAAGCTGTCAGTACCCCACTCTAGGCAGTAAGAGTGTACAGGGACTCGTGCAGAAGGAGGCAGAGATGCCTGCAGGGAGTATTTGGCAGCACAGTGGCACATGCTTGGGACCCTGTGATAACCGCTTGCCATGAGAGGGGCTCACAGCACTGTCACTGGAGATTTTGGGCACTGCTCTGTTCCAGTATGCCACAGATGCAAACAAATACTTTCTCCCAGAGCGATGCATGGTGCAGTCAGGAGAGGTTACAACTCTTCTCTGACATCATCTTTACAGGTATTTCATTTTTACCTCGCTGAGCTCCTCCAGCCACCCGAGCCAGGTTGCTCAAGAGCAGAGGCAGAGCACACAGACCTGCTCGAGAAGCAGCATGTGGACGAACTTGTGTGGCAGTAGAGCTCGGCACGAGTCTGTCTGTCAGCCTGAATGAGCAGGAAAACTGCGCAGTGCCTTGGGGGCGAGCCCGACCCCCTTCCTGGTGAGCCGCGGGCAGAGGAGAGCGGCCGGGCTGTGCGTACCTGGTGCTGCGGGGCTCCGTGGTGCCCGGCAGCAGCTCTGCCCGGGGTCCTGCAGCCCGGGCACTGCCGCGCGGGGCCGGGCAGCCCCTGACCCCCGCAGGGTCCCCGCTGGTTGTCGGGGGGCGCGAAGGCACCAGGGCTCCGGGAAGGCGCCTCGGCTCCCTCCTGCCCGGCCGGGGTCCCGGGGCGAGGAGAGCAGCCCCGGTCCCGACCTGGAAGCGCCCTCGGCGGGGCTGGTCCCGAGCCGTCCCCGCGCCGGCTTTAACCCGCCCGGTGCCAGCACCCGCTCGGCAGCTCTGAGACACCGGAGGGAACCGGGCCGGGACGTCCGGGGTCTGCCGCGGAGAGCCCGAGCGCGGCGGGCCGGGCCCGGCTCCGCCGCCCTTTGTCCGCCGCCCCGGGGCAGGTGCGGGCGGCGCGGC
>VZRE01008302.1:795819-809618 GCA_013396775.1 Cephalopterus ornatus | reverse complement strand
TGGCGGGGCCGGGGCCGAGCCCGGGGGGGTGCGGCGGGGCTGGGACGGGCCGGGACACCCACGGTGGTCGCTGTGCTTGCAGAGGGCTTGCGGGAGTACTTCAGCCAGTTCGGCGAGGTGAAGGAGTGCCTGGTGATGCGGGACCCGCTGACAAAGAGATCCAGGTGAGAGGCCGGGCCCGCGCCTCCTTTCGCCCCCGCCGCGGCCCGGCCGCCACTTTAACCAACTTTCTCTCTTCTCTCCGCATCCCCTCTCCTGCCCGGGCTGCGGGCCTCAGGGGCTTCGGGTTCGTCACCTTCATGGACCAGGCTGGCGTCGACAAGGTCCTGGCCCAATCCAGACATGAACTGGACTCCAAGACGGTGAGATGACTTCTCTCATCTCAGGGGTGCATTTGCCGGCGGAGCGGCTGTGCTCGGAGCAGCCGTCGATTGCGGTGTTTGATTTCCAGTTAGAGGTTGTAAACTATTGATTCCTGATACGGATCGATCGTCCCCTTCTCTATCCCACTTGCCGGCGGGTAGCTGAGCTGCCGCCCGAGCACCGGGCTCGCCGTTGACCTGGGGCTGATTCCTGGTGTGGGTCTGTGGATCCTGGTGATGGTTTTCCTCCTGCCCATCGGTTGTAAGGCCCCTCTGAGGAGCGACCGTGGCCCTCTCGGAGCTGGGACACCTGAACGCGTTTGGGGCGAGGATTTGCCCCGGGAAACGGATGCGGCCGCGTTTGGGGAGAGGGAAGCCGCCCTTTTGCTCTGTGTGCTGCCGAGCAACGCTCCCTTCCCAAGGGTGCTGTTCCCCAGCGCCCAGGCCCTGCTTCCCCGGCCATGGTGGCCTGTGCCCCCGCCTCGGCAGAGGGCCCTCGTGCTGTGCACCCCGGAGACTCTCCTGTGGTTTCCCCAGGCGAAGTTTTTGTAACGGTCATGGAGGTTCAGGACTTTATTGTCTCCGAGTGTGGCCAGTGCCCGCCCATGTGGGCCACCACCGGCCTCTTGGAGCGGCTGCGGCTCCAGCCCTCGCTCTGCAAGTGGGGTCTGATGAGGAGCCTGGCTGGGCCGGCAGAAAGATTTTGGTGGCTCCCTGGGCTGGTGGAGTATCGTGGTGGGTTGTGCCTTGTGAATCTGTGGTGCTTGGGAGATAGGCAGGCTGTTTTGAGGGGTGGGGGCGAGGTATCTGAGTGGGAGGTCCTTTCTCTTTAGTTTTCGTGACTCGCCTTCCCCTGAATTCTTTTTCCTTATTGCTGCCCCGGGGTGAAGGTGAGGGTAGGGATGGGGGAGCGGTGGGGGCTGCGAGGGGCTGGCACGGTAAGGGGAGATGTTCTGGCTCCAGGCATGGGCTGCCGAGGAGTCCAAATGCACAACTTTATTTCCTGCAGTGTGTGGCTCAGGCGTTCTAGCCTTTATCTTGGCAGAGGGAGAGGGCAGGAGAGCGAGACCCTCTTTCTTAGGGTTTACAGAGTGAGTTGCAGCGAGATTTATGTCTGTTCCTGTTTAACTGCCTGGATCGCTCCCTTTGATGTGCACAGGTCCTTCCTCCCCACGGGAGCTCCCGGTTAAACCTACCCCAGCCTTCCTGGCTGAGGCTAGGTCCCCAGGACTCCCAGCCCTCTTCCTTTCAGGAGCAATGTAAAGTGAGTTTTGCTCTATGGGAGGGTTACAGTAAAGTCTTTTGAGGAGGGCNCACCACCTGCATCTCTCTGTTTATCTTTCTTTTCTTTTTTTTTTTTTTTTTTACTAGCCTGTGTAAACACAGTGTCTGCTTAGCCAGTCCTGTCATGAGTCTGTGGGCATAGACCCATCTTGGAAAGGCCAGTGATGGATGTCTGTTGTAGCACTAACCCTGAGAGTGTTTTGGGGCTAGGAGTGATGTGAAACACACTGTCTCCATTCTTCTCCCCAAACCACCACTGCTGCCTGTGCGAAGCCACTCTGCAGCCCACAGTGTGGCCCACGAGGATGGGGAGGGATGGGCAGGGCAGGGCAGGGCAGGGGCGGACGGTGGGCTCTGCCTGAGAACAGAAGGGCCTCATGGCGCAGGGCGCGTGGGGACCGGCCAGCCATTGAAATTCCCTGCTGCATCTGCTCCGCTCGCCCCGCCGGCGCGGCACGGAGAGTGGGGGCAATTTTACCAGGGGCTTCCTTTGTTAGGAACTTTGATCCTCTTCCCCCCTCCTTCTTAATTTTGTTTAGTGCCATTTTTAGCTTGGTCAGATGTTTTGGGGAGGTTTGGCTTGCGAGAGGTTGGTCTTGTGGTAGTGCATGAAGCGTCCATATGCCTTTTCCCTGCTGAGCTGAAAGGCACTGATGTGAGTCGTGGGTTAAATGACAGAAACTCATCTGAATCTTAATTTAGAGTTTTATAAAACTTCAGGAAAAGGTCTGGTGTCCTGTAAGGACAACCTTCTCTTGAGGCTTGGTGTCTTCTAGCAAGCAGCATTTGATAGACAGTGTCTGCTCAACTTGTTGCTTCATTGTTTTGTGATTCTTCCTACCCTAGAAAGGGTGGTTGGCCCGATTCTTCAGGAAAACCTTGTCCTTTTCAGACTCCTCTTTGTCTGTAAACTAGATAGGAGCAGGCTACAGGGTTATTTTTGAAAATACTTGGTATGAGAATTGGCTTTACAGTCTCAAGGTGAAAGATTTGCGTGACTTTGTAAAGCTGCAGCTGGCTGCTGCCTTGAGCTGCTTCTTTACATGCTCTGGGAAGAGGGCTTGGCAGTGCTGAGTCTCCCTGTCGTTTCTTTGTTGCCGTTGCTGAGTTTTTGCTGGGTTTGTCTTTTGTGGTGGAGGGAACAATCTGCAGCTCCCAGACAGCGCAGACCAGCGGGGCAGAGGTAGTGGCAGAGGTGTGATGAACGAACAAACCCAGTCCTGAGGTCTCCTTGGGTCCTTCCCAGCCCTCCCCATGCTTTGGGACACTGGTGCCAGCTGGGTTAACACAGGAGTTATGTGACCTGAGCTATGAAATGGTGCTGTAGGTGGCCTGAAGAGCGGTACTGAGGACCTGGATGGCATGCTGGTACACCTGCGACATCAGTCATATTCCTCATCCCCAAAGCCTTGCAGAGTGAAGGGGAAGTGGCTTGAGCTCAGGTGACTTCCACTCAGTGCAGCCTGATCTGGGGTTTTGTTTTTTTGGATACAATCTGAGCAGTTCTGAATGCTCTTACTCTTAGCAGATTTCTATCTAGGTTTGTGAAAAGGATCCATTACGTCAGTGGGTGACACTGAAACACAACTCCTCCAGAGCTATTTGTTTTAACACTAGAAATGAGGGAATAAGGTACCAGTGCTTTTGCTTTAATTAGGAAAGACTCGAGCCACCAAGGAGCAGTCCAGTTTGAGTAACTTGAATCCAGCACTGAACTCGCTCCCCTCTGCATGTTCCCAGGGCTGTGCCTGCAGTCGGGCACCCCGGCCTCCCTCTACCTGCAACAATAGCTGGTTGTGCAGAAGAATTTGTGAAATGACTGCCTGCTCCCTCCAGCCAGGAGGACACGTTATCTCTGCCCAGTTGATCACACTCAGGGTAATGAGAAAATGAGGCTGAGCTTAGCATTGCTGAGTATGAAAGCATCTTATTGGCAGGAGCTGAATGACACTGGCTGAGAAGTAAAAGACAGTAGATTATTGTTTTTGCTTATTATCTGCCATCAACCTCCTGGTCTCCTGCCGTCCCCTGTCCTCAGAATTCGCTGTGGGTGTCTGCACTAGCCAGGAAGCAGTGGGGGTGTGTGTTGTGTGCGGGGAGGGGAGGGCAGGGACTGGACGGTTCCGATGCCCCAGGGAGGCATCAGAGGGTTTGCTAATCTGCTGGCACTTGGAGCTTGGGGAGGGAGGTTTATTTTTGAGTTTATTTGTGCTCTTCACTTTTGCCTCTGTTTACCTACGTGCTGAGTTTATTTATGTTGTAAGCTGTGAGTCAGGATGGAGGTGGGGAAGGCAGGGAGAGAAACTGGTGGAAGGGCACAGGGGGGCCAAGCTCCGGGGCTATGTGACAAGTGAAAGGATGCGGGACGGGAGGGCAGCCAGGCTGGAAAGCTGAACAAAGCAGTGAGAGGAGCTGGAGAAATACAGCTTCCTTTTGGGCTGTTGGAGCTGCTGGGCTGATGGGACAATGCTCCAGGCTGCCCTCCCAGCTGCAGCCTGTCCAAGTGCAGGGATGAGCCAGACCTGCCTTTACTACAGGTCTTCGTAAGCTGATTTGTAGGTCTGGATCATCCCCGATGTGATGTAACTTTTCAGGAGTTGCTGTAAAAATAGGCTATAAAGAAAGAGGTGGTGGCTGAGGAGGAGAGGAGACTTTGTGGGTGTTTGGCTCGCAGCTGCATTAGTGTTGTCCCAGCTTTTGTGGTGGTGCTGGTGGTGGTGTGAGGCCAATGCAGGCACGGGCTCATCCGTGCTGAGCCCAGCAGAACGGGCGGCACCTGGATGGCGGCGCGGGGCCGGCAGCTCCGGCCGGCAGCAGGTTTACAGGGAAGCTGAACAGGCACAATGGAGGCTCAGCCCGCGGAGGGAGGGAGGGAGGCATCGCGGCTTTGTGTGCGGCGCAGCCTGGGGAGAGGGGCAGCACGTTCCCTGTGGCCGCGGCCTCCGCAGCCGGGGCTCCTCGGGTTAATTCGTGCCATCCTGTCCGCGCTTGTACTGCTTCGCCCTGTGTTTGAAGGGATGAAATGTTGGGCTTTTTGTGCACTGCTGCTTCTCTGTCCTGTTACTGCCCAGGTGAACTCTGTACTTGTAGGCAGAGTGAAGTGTAAGAGCAGAAAGGCAAAAGAAAGCACTTTTACCATGAGGCTGGTGATGCAGGGCACCCAGGGGCAGGCCGAGCGGGAGGGCGCAGCCCAGCATGTTAATCCCAGCATGTGATGGGCTCTCAGTGCGTCTGGCCAGCGCTCAGCCAGAGATGGACCACTGCATGCTGGGACTTGTAGTCTCCCTGGCTTACACCTTAGCAAGAGGGAAAGATGTCTGCAGCCAGCTTAATTTTATGCACTTCAGGCAGATTCCTTGGGTATTTAGCAAGGTGCCATGTGGTCAGAGACAGCCATGCACGTGGAGGAAACCCTGTGCCTGTAAATAGGCAGGAAAAGCATGTTCACTTGTTCTTCCCCACATCTCTTTCAGATTGACCCGAAGGTAGCGTTCCCCCGCCGAGCACAGCCCAAGGTAAGCACTGCAGGCAGCCCTTGCACCCCAAAGGGTGAAATTTGTGGTGGTGAATCTTGTCCCTCTGTGCAAGGCTGTCAGTGCACACAACAGAGTCACTCACTGGGGTTTGCTCAGGACTCACCTGGAGCACGGTCCTGGGGGTTTGCGTGGCACTGGAGGAACCAGGAGGCCCCTTGGTTGTACTTTAGGATGCACTAGTTAAAGCTGGTGGATTAAATGCTGCCCAGGGTGAACTTAGTCCTTCCAAGGTTGCAGAAAGTGTTTGCAGGTTCCAGGCCTGAGGAGATACAGAACAGCTCCGTGCTGTGCTGTGACACAGGTTGGAAGAGTGCCGTGTGTGTGTACCTGTGTACATGAATAGATGTATGGCAGGGAAGGGGAGAAGGATTTCACTTCGTGAAATGCCTCTGTGTGCTTCAGCACTGGAAGAGGCAGAAGGAGTTTGGTGTTGCACCTTATCTATAGGAGGCTCTGGCATTGAAATGTGCAGTGGCAGGAACTTTTTCCAGCTGTGCAGCTAGAAACTTTCAACTGAGGAGGCAGCAGCAGGCTGGAGACTGCCTTCAGACTTCGGGTCTTCCTTTAACTTGGTTCTTGGATGTGAGTTTTGAAGTTTAGAGTCTCTATTCCAAGTGCTGTCATGGGTGAAAGAGCTGGGGAGAAGCTGTGTCAAGAAGCAGGGAGGGAAGAGGAGACTGTCTCTGGGAGGGGAGTAAGGGGTTCAGGCACTGAGAACAATTGGTGAGCAGGTATCCTGAGTAACTGGAGCCAGGAAGCACATGGTAGGAATTGGGTTAATTCCATTAAGCAGTTTGGTGACAGAAGGTGCTTTAGTGTTAGAACGGGCTGCTCTCCAAGCCAGGGAATTGCTGCGGATTAGCCCTATGCTCCTTGGGGTAATTAGGACCATGTGTTCCTCTGAGAGCAGGGGTGTAGCCAAGCAGCTAAGGGGAGGATGCAGCTGGAGAGCCAGTTCAAAGGATGTCGGTGTGCCTCAGCCTGGCAGCCATGGCCCCTCTCAGGGTAGTTAGTTTTCTTCCTTGTCCCAGCTGCATCAGTGACAAGTGGCAGAGGGATCTTCCCTTTGCCTTCTTGCAGAGGCAAAAGACATTTAACTGCGAGTTGACTGGGCTCCACTTAAGTGTCTGGGGAATGGGTGTGAAATGAGGCTTATTCCATTCCAGACTGGATGCTGTGCAGTTTGTGAGCTAGGAGGGTAAAGCCTGGAGAGCCTACCTGTGCTGGCCTACCTGTCTGGCAGCAGAGCAGGCACCTCTGGAGACGCCTGGAGCAGGGTGGCTGTGCAGAGTGGCAGGGCTGGGGAGGGGACAGCTGTGCCCGACGCATTTGGGTGCTGTCACAGTGCCAAGGGAGCGGTGGCAGGTTAGTGAGGGGAGAGGCTGATTAACTGCCTGCTGAGGAGGTGGTGGCTGGGCGCTGGCACGCAGGATGGGGTGGTGTGAGGGGGAGAGCATCAGTCTGGTGTGGGACAGATTTGCCAGTTGTGTTTGGCCAGAGGGCGTTGAGAAGGGGGAAGCTCAGCTGCAGCAAAGGGACCGGCACGTCCCGGCAGCGGAGGGGAGTTAGTGGCCTTTGGAGTCTCGTTCTCTGCTCGCTCTGGGTTTATTTGGTGAATTCCTGTCCTTCCCTTTTCCAGATGGTGACCCGAACGAAGAAGATATTTGTGGGTGGTCTGTCTGTGAACACTACTGTGGAGGATGTGAAACAATATTTCGAGCAGTTCGGGAAGGTAAGTCTCTTGAGTGGTGTTGGATCAAAGCTGTTCTTTCTGGGGCAAAAGGAGTTTTCTGAACTTCTGTGGGGGCGGGATTAGGAGCTTGTGAGTCTTTTGCAAGGGTTAAGTACATTGAAGGTCAGTTACAGACGTGGCTGGCTGTAATGTCCTTGTAGGGGCTACAGCCAGTGACTCCTGCCCTGTGGTGATTTGAAACAGAGTTTCTGCTTGTTCATAGAGTTGCTGGTACCTCGGCTAAGGGGAATGGTTTTCCAGGTTTTCCCTATCCAGAAGCCTCTTGTGGCTCACAGATTTGCAGATTGTTGAAACACTGGAGGAAAGTTTGTAGATGCTCCTAACAGAGTGGCTGCAGCATCAAACCTCTAATTTTGGCCATTTTCTTGTGATTGGTATTTCAATAATCCTTTATAAAAAATAAGCCTTTTGGTCCTGAAACTTCTCGTGCTGAGTCTTGGGCAAGTGGTGGCATGAGTTTTGGATATTTAAAGAAAGCTTGGCACTCTGACTGTCCCTTATGTTGGTCTGGCTTTTCTGTGGGAGGTGGTGGCTCAGGGGAGGGTGGGCTTCTATGGCTGGAAGTCACTTGTGCCATGGTCCATGACGTCCAGGTGTGCAAAATGTGAGTCTGGACCGAATCAGAGGGTGGAAGGGGGCTTAGTCTAGGCCTTTCAGCTGCATCAGGAGGTTGTCAGCATCCTCAGGAGTGATCTCAACAGTATTAGACTGAAGGATTCCAATATTTTTAATGGGATTAGGAGCTGAAGGGGATCATCGTACCCAAGTGCCCAGTATGGTCACCTCTGTGGCAGGACACTGCGACTGTGTCACTGCTGTTTGGTGGTGGTGTGCAGGGATTTGCTCTTTGGGGCAGGCAGTGTTGGATTCTGTATCTGCCCAACACAGGGGGCCAGACACAGTTTGGTGGGCAGTAACGTGGGCAGAATGCTGCTGACACCATCACAGGTACAGAGGGAAGTGCCACGGGAACTGCAGAGTGTGAGCATAAAGGCTTCGGTATTAATTTAATTTTCTTTTGAAAGTTTCTGCAAAAGGGTGATATTATGTTAAGGCACATTAATTGGTGTGAAAGGAAGGAGAGTTTTGTAACCAATTTTGCTATATGGTTGAAACTTTTGGGCAGAAGTGTAGGAGAAGTATTTGCTTGGAACCTTTGTTCAGCTTCTGAAGTCAAATCTGCATGTCCTGGTATACCGAGTGGGACTCGGTATTTCTGCTCAGTCCTAAGAGAAAGTGGTCAGATGTCCCCTCTTAGCCAGTTGTTAGCTCTGTATGGTTTAAGTTTCTATTAGAAATAAACAAACTCTATTGTGTCCCCAAGAGGTTTTACATGGTGTCATTGAAGGTGCCACCCACCACTAAAGGTGGTGTGGTGTCCGTGTACCTGAAGGTTGTTTGGCTTCCAAGTTCTGCTGCCCTGCTGATGAATGTATTTGATAGGAAAACAAAATGTCTTGGGCACAGTCCCCTTTTAGCCTCACTGTATCCCTGTTAATTTGAAGCAGAAGCATGTCATGGGGCACTCAGTTCGTGGGCAGTTAGAGCTGCTCTGCCCTGAGCAGTCCTTCCCAGTTCTTTTGGGGTGTTATGCTCTTACGTTCTTCTTGTTTAATGGTCATGTGCTGAGAGGTGTCCTGACGTCAGAGACTGGCAGGAACTGGTTGTGTCAGATTGTTTTCTGGACTGGGCAGAAGGCAGAGCTCTGCACAGCTCGGTGCGATTCGTACCAGCATCCCGGACAACATCCGGTGCTCCCGATGTGCATGAGGCCAGTGCAGCTGGACTCGTGGCTCGGGAGTTTCCATGGGGAGAGGTCAGGGCTGGGCAGATTTGACTTGTGGTTTTTGGGGCAGTTTTCTGACTCATCTGTTCACTTCAGCTGAGAGACTCCTCAGAGCTCTTGTGTAAAGCATCGTTCCTGGCCTAGAACCATCTTCCAGACTAAGCCTCAAATAATTCACCCAAGGCCAGGAGAACTATTTCCTGAGATTCTCTCCAGTAGATAAGCTCGGTATGGCTGATGGGCAGGATCAGTGGGAAAGTGTGTTTCAGAGGAAAGCCTCCGTGGCCATCGGCTCCGGGGTTCTGAGCTCTGAATGTGCTCTGATGGTTTGTAGGGCTAAGAAAGGCCTGTTGTGTTCAGTTTCAGATGTGACTCATGGAGAATGCGATTTTGATACACAGGCTCTTTTGGTGACTGTTTCGGGTCTCACAGGTTTCAGAGGTCTCCCAGGACCCCTTCTTTAGAGGTGCTCCAGGCAGCTGACTCTGAGGTTTTCATCTCGGTTTATGGCATCTTTAGGTGAGAGGTGCTGAAGTTTCAGTCGTGTTATCCTCATCTTAGAAAATATTTTTTTCAGACAGACTTTCCAAGTCATTTAGGTCCAGTATTACTTCTGGAGTTGGATTGGGACTGTGTGAAAAGGAATTGTTAAGGATGCCCTTTTAAAGCATTTCTTTGGAGGACTCACCCTCTGAGGAAAGGGCTTTATAACTCTGTTCACTCTTCTTCCAAGTGGCCCCACAGTTTTCTAGGACCTGGCAGGAGAAGAACTGTTCTTCTTTCCTTCTGCCTGTCCAGGAGAGGCATGGGATCACTTAGGATCTAGAGAGGAGAGAGCAAGGAGCACCAAATTATCCTGTCTTGATTCTTCAAACTGAAGGTACCAAGTTACCAGGGGTAATTTTTAGTCAATCTTGGAGAATCCAGTGGGAAGCTGAGTTTGGGTCTCGGCTTCAGGGAGAGATCATCCTCTGCTTCTGAGGGCGGGGGAGTCCAGGCTGCTGAATAGGTTTTGCATGAAGCTTATCTTATAGGTAACCCCCAGGCCACAAGCCTAAGTGTGTGTTAGATTTGCCACCACTTAAGGCCTTTAAATTAGATAGATGCCTTTGAAAAATACATTTTAGCCCAGACAGAAAGCATGCACATGCTGAAGGAATTACAGAGGAAGTGCTATGGCCTGCAGAACAGATGAGGTCAAATTAGATTATCATAATGTTCTCTCCAGTCCAAATCCGTGAACTGCAGCTCTCAAGTCTACCAAGGTAGCTCATGTTGGTGCACCTCGGGTCAGAAGCAACACATCTCGTATGTCCATTAGCAGGAAAAAAAATGGGGGTTTAGTTGGGCTGCAGAGGAAATTGTTTTCTGGTTCATAAAACAAAATTCCCACGTCGGACTTTCCTATTTTGGCATTTCCGCTTGCTCTCCTGTTTTTGTTTTGTTTTGTTTTGTTTTCTTTCCTTGCTGTGTCTAAAACCTTCTCTCAGCTTAAGTGGCAAAAGAAAGATGGAAATGTGTGAAGAGGAAATCCATGAGTATTACTTAGGGATAAAGGAAGAAAGGGAGAGGCTGGCACCCCAGTTCTTCATATCAAAATACTTGGTTTTAACAGGCACAAAAGGTGAAGCTTCAAAGAGGATCCCAAATACAGTGTGAGTTTCTCTGCTTCAAAGAGGGATCACTTCATTTTCTTTTCTATTCCAAAACTGTGACTGAAAAATATGGGCTGCTGTTTTCCTGAAGGAGAAAATACGAAGTTTTTTTAGTACAGTGAGAGAGACTGAGAAGGGATCTCAAGCTGGCTGTGGTTTGTCAGGTGCAGCTGCTGGGGCTTTGTACATAGTGGGATCTCTAGGAAACACTTCTCTGGTTCCAAAACTCAAATCTCTGTGAGATGCAAGCTCAGGCCATGCACATGCTTTCTAAAGGAGATTATTTTTTCAACTGTAGGACAGAAGTCCTGGAAAGACTTCCATTCACAGCATGTGTAGCTAAGTGTCTTGGCTTAAGTTGGATGGTGGTGGAGATCTCGACAGCACAAGGAAGTATTTCAACAGCCTCTCTAGAGTCAGGCTACCACCCTCACTGAAACCTGGAACAGAAAGAGAGGAGGAAGGTATCTTGCACTACCACCTCAGGCACAGCTAGTCCTCTGTCTAGTTCAACGTGTATGAGAATGCCAGAGGAGTTCAAGTCAAAGCTTCCTCCTTTTCTACTTCAACCTGTGGGAACATGTTGTTCTGTATTATTTTTGGGGAGGAAAAGGGGTTGTCCGTCAGAGTAGTTTCTTTGGGCTGTTGGGTCTCTGATCTTGTAAGCAAGGTTATCTGTGTCAAATCAAAACTGACAGAATGCAGATCATCTTTCTATTTCAAGAGTTGATCTGATGAAGTTTTGTGGTAGAGAAAGTCATATAAATTGCAAGATAGGAGGAGGCTTAGAACAAATAAGGTCTTTTGTCATGAAACTTATATAAACTGTGAAATCTTTGCTGCAGGATGTTGTTGCTAAAATTTGCATAGGCTCCAAAATGATTGGGCAGATTCTTGGAAGGTCTTTTAAATACACAGACACCCCTTTGAATTCAGGAAATGCCCAGATCACAAATAGCTTGGAAGATGATGGAGTATTCTGGGGTCCATCGTAATATCCTTGCTTTGTCTTTATGTTCTTCCAAAGTCTTCTGTAGCTGGTTGATATCTTGGGAGGTGTTGGGCAAGGCAGAGCTCTGCTCTAACTTGGTGAAACCAGTCTTTTGTTTGTCATTAGGAGAGAAGTTGATCCTTCCAGACACTAGTAGTGTGGAGGTCCTGGAAGAAACGGGGGCCTGGACCCAAATCAGGTGTTTGAACTCACGGTTTTGTTGTGTGCTTTTGCATTTTGTGAAGCAGCAGTGCAGGAAATACATTCACAATGACGTCTTTGCATGACTCACTAATCAGTGGTGGCACCAAGGGTGCTTGGAAAGTGCTTAAACCCGGTCTGCATCTCCCTGGGCCCTGCAGGTGATCTGCGTATGTGGATGAGTCGGTCGTGAGGGCTCAGCCTCTCTGTGAGGCAGCTCGTGCCCAGAGAGAGGTCTGCTCTCTAAAAATACCCTGGAAGCGAACAAGAAAAAATATCTGCTGAGGTCTGAGGAGGGTTCTGACCTTTAGGCTGCCATCTAATACTGTGTCCAAATTCTAGACCCTTTGCCTAAGAGGTTCTGAGAAATCACTTGGGCGATGACTCTGGTACTCTCCCAACAAGAGAAAACCACCGTATCCAAGGGTGTGGATCTGATGAGGGTTTGTGTGTCTGTCACAAATGCATATTCATGTGCACATGCCAGAAAAATGGTGTGGTTGACTTGGGTATGTGACATGAGTTTCCCTGCTGACTAATGGGAGAACCTTCAGATGCTGATGGGGAATGTCTGTAATGGAAGACTTGTTTCTGTGCTTATGGTGGGCATGATTTCCCTCACTTTGGATCGGGAGAATGTTAATTAATTAATCCTTAATCTGCCGCTCTCTGGAAATTTCAGGGATCAAAGCTACTTGTCAACCTGCTGTGGATTTCCAAACTGGATTTTGGATTTTCTTCCACAGATCAGAGGGCAATTTATGCAAATTCTCACGCGTAACATGGTTGCAATGAACAGATGGGGAGGGGAGGAGAAGGGGAATCTGATCACCTCTCTTGCGGCAGGAGGCAGTTTGGCCTGTGGTAACAATGCCTCTGGAACAAAGGGTTCTCTGTGCTCCGCATCTGGTAGGCACATAGCCAAAAACACTGTAGCAGCAATGGTCATTCAGGTCTTCTGGGGTTCATCTGATATTTGCCAGGTGCCCCTGTGGGAGTGGGCAGGAACACCTGGACAGGCTGTGCTGCTCACCTGTGGCACGGAGCAGGCTCTGTTCCCTTGGATGAGTCTCATTCCCAGAGTTTTGAGAGCGGGTCTGCAGAGTGGGGTCAGGAGGATCCTCGTGGCGCTGTGTGGGTGCAGCAGACCTGCTCCTTGGATCCAGGCTCTGTGTCCGTGCATCCTCCTCCCTGGAATCAGCCTGGCAGGTGGGAGAACTTTAGAGAGTTGCTGATGCTTTCTCTTGACAGGAGGGGCGAGTGGTTTCTAGATAGTTTGGTTTATATTTCTAGGTAGTTTGGTTTGTGTTTTCCACATTGAGGCTGTCTCTGCAGTTATTCTTCTGCCTGACTTTTCTTCAAATATGTTGCCGTGGTTCCTTCTAGGACCAGCCCAGCCATTTTTGTTTGCTGTTCAGGTGGAAGGTGCCCATCTCTTCAAACCGTTTGCTTGAATATTTTCAGCTTTCAAAATCTACCCTTTTGCAAGTGCATCCAACACTTCTCATAGAACTAGTGTTGGAAATTATTATTTTCTTAAAGCTGCATGAGACTGCCATTTGCTTCCTCTTTGCAGACACCTGGGACTGAAACAGGAAGATTGAAAGATATTAGGATGGGATTAAACCTTTTAAAAAAACCCAGGCCTTTTGGCCAAGGCTGGATGGATCGTTTACTGTTATGCCATCTTTAGGTGAGAGGTGCTGAAGTTTCAGTCATGTTATCCTCATCTTAGAAAATATTTTTTCAGACTGACTATCCAAGTCATTTGGGTTCAGTATGACTTCTGGAATTGGATTGGGACTGTGTGAAAAGGAATTGTTAAGGATGCCCTTTTAAAGCATTTCTTTGGAGGACTCACCCTCTGAGGAAAGGGCTTTATAACTCTGTTCACTCTTCTTCCAAGTGGCCCCACAGTTTTCTAGGACCTGGCAGGAGAAGAACTGTTCTTCTTTCCTTCTGCCTGTCCAGGAGAGGCATGGGATCACTTAGGATCTAGAGAGGAGAGAGCAGAGAGCACCGAGTTATCCTGTCTTGATTCCTCAGGCTCAGAGTACCAGGTTCCCAGGAGCGATCATTTACAAGAGCACATAGTGACAGGACAAGGGGGAACGGCTTCAGACTGAGAGGAGGTTTAGATTGGATATTAACAGGAAGTTCTTTGCTGTGAGGGTGGTGAGGCCCTGGCATAGTTTGCCCAGAGAAGCTGTGGCTGTCTTATCTTATCCCTG
>VZRE01008302.1:781389-795606 GCA_013396775.1 Cephalopterus ornatus | reverse complement strand
GGGAGGGCACCCAACGGGGGCCGGAGGCCCCCGTTGGGTGCCCTCCCGCACCCCCATCACAGGCCACGGGGCATTGGAGCGCTGCAGGGCGGCTTTGTGAGCTGCTAATCCGGGCCCCAGCTGCCATGGCGGCCGCGTTGCCATCGCGACGGCCCCGCCGGCGGCCGCCCTTTGTTGGGGCCCGGCGCGGCCCAGCCGGGAAGGGGAGAGTGGGAAGGGGGGGGTGTATGTGGTGGTGATGGTGGTGATGGTGGTTGACAGCCACAATAGCTGCTGGTTGTGGTTGTGGGCTCGGTGTTAGGCGGGGCTTTGGTGGGTGGGTGCTGGATGTGGTGTTTTCCGTGCCCTGGGTGGCGTGGTATAAGGTGTGTATCCTCCCCCCTCCCCGTTCCCCGCAATGGCAAGAGGTCTGTGCTGAGACCACCCCGGGAAGGAGGCATAAAGATGCTTGTGGTAGGCTTTAGCGGCAGTAAAATCCCATCAGTTGTAGCCACACGCGGGGCTGAAGCCCTGGTGTTGAGCAGGGTGAGATTATTTCACATTACTGTGTGTATAGGCACCTATGTATCTGTCTAGGGTGTAGTTTATAGCAGGAAACAGCTTTCAGAGTACATGTATTATAGTAAATATGTTTTTGGAGGGGGAGCACGTTTTTGGGGTGCTTGTTAGATGCCTGATCTCAAAGCAGACCCTTTGGAAAAAAGCTCAGGTCATAAAATATTAGATAGAGGAAGGCTGCAGCTCTCCCTGCATATGGTGTGTGGTTTGGAATGAAGTGGTTGCACATCTCCCAGCTCTTGAGTGCTGGAGCACCACGGCAGTGCCTGGCCATTGCACTGTGCCGTGGGTTTGTGTGGATGTGCACTGGGCTCTGCCACTTGGAATTGCTCCTGCTTCCCAGGCTCTGAGAAGAGGGGAGGGCAGGTCAGGCAGAGTAAGTCAGCAGCTGGACTCTGCTCATCACCACTGGGGGTTTTTGTCTTGTGCCTATCTCTCATTGTGATGGGTTTGTGTTCCCCAGCTAGCTGAGTTGAGGTCTTGGGGAGGGGCCCTACCTCAGAGTGCCACTGACACAGCTTCCTCCCAGTGTTTGCTGGGGAGGGGGAGAGCTCTTTTCCCAGCCTTTTTGTGAACTGGGTGGAGGGATGGATCTAGATTTTAAAATTAACAAACCCAGACAATAAAACCTCTTGTACTATTTTGAAACATCAAGTTTCCCCCCAGCATGTCACAGTAGTGCTGTACCATGAAGGGAAATGGTGCAGGTGCAGGAGCAAGGGGCAATGGGGAACTGGCAGCGTGATGAGCTGCCCCCCTGTGCCCATCTCCCTGGCTGTGTATTGGGAAGCTGCTGAGGAGTTGTTTCGGATCTCTCTGAAGTCTTATGTCCCCTATATCTCCAGCTCGGATACCTGGCACGTTTCTCAGGTGTTAGTTAACTTGGCTGAGGGAGGCTGAGCCAGGACAGGAAGAGTGTGAGATGAGCAGGAGCCAGGTTGTCTGTTCTCACCTGGAGTGGATGTGTTAGACAAGGCCAAGGGCATCAAATATGATCTCTGTCTGCTTATGATGGTACTGGAAACGTTAGCAAGGGCTCCTTCCATCCTCCTGGAACTGAGGTGGAGCCAGGTGTCCCATGTTGTCCTGAGGGGCTGAGGGTAGGAGCCTCTCCCTTCCCTGACGGGCTGTCGGCTCTCCACAGGCAAAGCTCATGGCTGCCTGTGCCAGGGTAGGGGCAGCTCTGCCCTCACCAGTGGCTGTTCTGGAGAAGGCAGTGATGCAGATGCTTCCCGGGACGAGGCAAGGGAGCAGTCCTGTGGAGATGAGGGCGTGCAGGACTTGCTGCCCAGGGAGCGGCTGTCTCACATGGAGGAGGAGGAGGAGGAGGGCCGGGGCAGCTGCTGGCCAGAGACTGCTGCCACCTCCCCTGAGCACTTGCACGTCCAGTTTCATAATCGGATTAAGGCAGTGGTATTAGAGAGGAGGGATGGGTCAGTGGGACAGGTTTACACTGGGGCTTACACGGAGGGGATTGAAGTGTATTTTTTAACCCTGCTCGGCCTGACCCGTGGAGCGGTTTGGATGCGGCCCCGCAAGGCAGCACCCGCGGGAAGATGGGGGGAAAAGTGGCACCAGGCGGTGATGTGCTCGCCGGGGAGGAGAGAAGCCCCAGGCCGGCTGGGGGATGGGATCCGGCCGCCCCTCCCCCCGGGAAGGCAGCCCTGCTCAGGCCTTGCAGTAAATTTGCTCTAATTACAGCCTCCAGCAGTGGGAAACCTCACTTAGAGGAAAGGCTCCTCTGGGGTGGGGGTGGGGGCGCTTCCCAGCTTTCCCAGGCAGTCTCTGTTGTCTGAGGCCTCTGCTTCCCCTGTCGCAGGGAGGCCCCTTATTCCTCTCCCCTCTCCAGCTTTGCTTCTCTCCCCCCCTTTAATTCTCCTCTCCTTTGAGGCCGGGATTTGGGAACAATGCCTTCCCTGCTCCTTGCCCCCCGGCTGGAGCCGCAGGCAAACAATCAGGGTCGCTCGCTGCCAGGGGCTGGGCCGAGGGGGCTCAGCTCAGCAGCACCTGCCCCGGCCTGGTGGGGGGACCATGCTGTTGTGGCTCGGGGAAGTGCCTGGCGTGGTGACTGCTCTGTGTGTGTGTGTGTGTGCACCGTTTCCTTACAGGGGACAGGAGGTCTTGTCTTGATCCCCTCAGGTTTGGGGAGGCCCGGGAAGCTCTGCACAGTTGTGTTGGAGAATGCTTGTGGCAGCAGCAATAATCTGATCGCAGCCCTTTCTCTTGGCAGGTGGACGATGCAATGCTGATGTTTGACAAGACAACCAACCGACACCGAGGTGAGAGCAGCCTTCTGGCCCTAGGAGAGGGAACTGCAGAGGGTCTGCCTCCTGTCTGGCCTAGGGAGGGGTCGGTATCCCAGCAGCGGGGGATGCAGGTCGCAGCTGCTCTTTATCTTGCCTCCAGTCGCCCCATTCTTTTGCATCTGCATCCTTTACCAGTGGCCCTTGCAGCACAGAGAGCTTTTGTCCAGTGCGTTTCCTGTGCTGTAAACTCGCCGAGTTGCAGATATGTGAGAGGAGATGGCCCCCTCCCCTGCCTGCACACCTCCGTGGCTCCAGCCTGCAGTGTGTGTCTTACCTTGTCCCGAGTAATCTGAGCTCCGGGAAAGCTGACACGAGAGCCTGAAGAGTGCCTGCTCCTCGCCCCTTCCTCGGCCCGGAGCCCGCTTGTGCTCCCGGGTCACCTTTTCTTACCCGAGTTCTGCTGGTGGAGTCTGGTTACAGGATGGGAGCAAGGCTGTACTATTTGTGCCATCCGGACCCAGCACACCCATTGCTGTCCTTTGCCTCCTGCCTTCCTGGTGAGTCCTCAGACCGACTGACTACCTGGTGGCGTGGCAGGGCTCGACACTTGCATCCAACTCGGAGGTTTATTGGCCACATCTTAACCTGCAAACTGCCTCTTCCCAACCAGTGCCAGGAACAGCCCTGTGCTGGCTGCTGTTGTGTGTGTTGTTTGAAGCACTTCCAAGCACCTCTGCTCCCAGAGCAGCGAGGGAACTCTCTCTGTGCCCTTCAGGTTTTTGCTTTTTTCTAAAGCCATTAAATCTACTCCGACTACCAGGCCTTGGATGTTGTTCCAGCTTCATCTTAAAGGGGAAGAAGTGTTAGCCCCTGTTCCTGCTGGGAGGTACCCTGGGTAAATCCCAGTCACTGGTCCAATTAAAGAGTTGTTTGGGAAGGAGCAGGGAGAGCTGCCAGCCGCTGTGTTGGCAGCGAGGGACTCAGCCCAGGGCACGGCAGGCCTAGTGAGGGCCTGACGGGGCTCAGGACTGGTTTTGGCATCAGAGTTTTGCTCTTGAATTCCTGAGCTGCTCTGCTCATGGGTCTTGAGGTGAATGGTGTGAAACTACCTGGGCACAGGCAGACAGACGAATTTATAGAGAAACATTTCTGGCAGTATGGAGAAAAGGTTGGGTTCCGGGCAGTGGATCCCCATCTGCTTTTACAAGTTATTTTAAAGCACCATGGAATTGGCCAGTTCTGGAAAGCAGAAAGCTCTCCTTAATCCCAGCTTGCTTGTACAGCAAGCTGAGACATCCTCCCACCTGCCTCAGTTTTCCGGAAACGGCTGCAGTCAGCTGAGAGGAGTTCAGTCTGCCCACCCGAGCTGGGCTTTGCCAAAACTGTCAGCAGAGGGGTTGGTGAGAGAAAGGAGATGTGAGCGTGGGCCAGGGGCCAGGAACACGCTGTCCTGCCTTACCCCAGATACGAACCTCACTTTGGTGAAACTTTGCAAATCGCTGTGCCTGTGTCTGCCCCGCTCTGTGCAGCTGCACTGCTGAGATGTGCCTGCTCACACGAGGCTTTATGGCCAGTGCCTGCCGAGGGAACTGCAGGGCGTTGCTGCTGGTGGGGTGCGTTGAGTGAGGGTGGTGATGTCCTGGCAAGCAGCTGTTGGTTCCCCCACCGACTCTTTGTGTGAGCGTCTGCCCAGCTCCTCCCCAGTGTTACCAGCCGTGTGCTTTGCCTTGCAAATAGCGGAGTTTAAAAAACACCCAGATCTGGTTTTGAGAGCCGTTGGGTTCAGAGAGGGTGGGAAGTACAGGATGAGGAGGAAAGGAGAATCTATAAGGGGACAGTTCTGTTCTTGTGTATAAAAGCAGGATTTGCTGAAGAGGGAAGATGAGTGACAGCTGTTTTAGAAAGGGCTGATTGTACTGTCCTTCTCTCCTGCCAGTAAAAGGCTGCGGGTAGCGGGTGCAAACTGTGCGAGCTCTGACCTGATCAAGGAGTTTTGCCTTTTCTCCAGGGTTTGGGTTCGTCACATTTGAAAGTGAAGACATTGTGGAAAAAGTGTGTGAAATCCACTTCCATGAGATCAACAACAAGATGGTGAGTGTCTGGGGCAGAACCTGGGGGAGGAGGGATGCAGATGCTGAAGAGAGCAGGGCAGTGGCACAGGGGCAGGGTGTGAGGAACTTGGCTCCCAAATAATTTTTCTCTGCAGTGGGGAATTGGATTGAGTCTTTTTCTCCAAAATCGCAATGTGGGAAAGAAACTCATCATGTGGGGGTGAACCAGCACAATAGTGTGTTCTCAAGGAGGAGAGCTACCTGTAACATGGAATTGTGCCGTGCTTGGAGATCATACAAAACCTCATGGTGGCCTGGGAGGGGGCAGGTTTTACCTTTATTCAGAAATTATGAAAATTAGGCTTTGAGGCCCTGGTGCAGATCCAGGCAGAACGTCAATGGCAGCACCAGGAGGAGAAAAGCAGTGTTTGAGCTCCTCACTGGTAGCTGCAGGACGAGGGGAGGCTGGCAGTGAGCAGGTAGGACACAGGGATGCCAGGGAAGGGCACCGGAGCGGGATGACAGCTGTGGCTGGAGCTTGGACGTGTTGTCACACAGGCAGCCCTGCCTGGCCGGCCTGTGCTCTGTGGCAGTGTCCTGCGCCTGTGGCAGTTTCCTGTGCCCAGGACAGCCAAGCCTGATCCTGACTTTCTTGTGGCAGGTGGAGTGTAAAAAAGCTCAGCCGAAGGAGGTGATGTCCCCAACGGGCTCGGCACGAGGGCGGTCCCGAGTCATGCCTTACGGGATGGATGCCTTCATGCTGGGGATCGGCATGCTGGGTAAGCCCCCGGACAGCTCCCCAGCTCTCCCCCCGCTCCCGGCCGTGCCAGGCAGCAGCTTAGCGGTTTATTCCGGGAGCGGCGGGGCGGCCAAGGGCAGCGCTCCCCGTGCGGGGCCGGGGGCGCTGCGGGGGCGCCGGGACCTGTTTGCGATCGCGACTTGCCCTCTGGTGGCACCTGGAAAAACTGCAAACGTGTCACCGCCGCCCTGCGACAGCCGGCCCGGCCCGGCCCGAACGGCTCTGCTCCTCGGCAGCTCCTCAAGGGTCCTGCAGTGCCGTAGCACACGGACTGTCATTCCTTAACGCCTCTCATGGAATAGGATGTAACCACAGAGCTGAGTGTGGAGTAATCTGTGCCCAGGCATCTTCCTCTCACTCTTCTGCAGGCTTTCTGATTAATTAGTTGATTAAAGAGCCTCTGAACTTCCCCTGGAAACAGTGGTCTGTATAAATGTCTCCACTGCCATTTAAGGACTGAAAATGCCCTTAAAGTTCTAGTTCAGTTTTGTCTCACTCTGTTCCCTCCCTCTCAGGTACAGGAATTATCTGGTATTGCAGGAAAAGCTATACATTTATTGTGGGACTATCTTGTGAGGAGAAATTAGTGACAAGCAGGCTGGGTTTCACGTCTATCAATGCTTCCAAGGCAAATGTGTTCAGATAAAAGATTAAAAAAAGAAAAAAAAAGTCATTGTAGCCCGCGCTTCTAGGTCTACAAACCCTCATGCCTGCATCTGAGAGTCAGCATGATCCTTCCAGCAAGGGTGCTGTTCCTGGCTCCTCTCTCTTCCCACATTCATTTGAGCCAGGCCTGAGCTGACCCAAGAGCACTGTTTGCTCAGGATCATCACTGGTGTTGCTGGGCAGGGTGTACTCAGCCTGGCTCTCAGTGCTAAGCCTGCTGAGTAGCAGTTAGTCACTGAAACAAAACCCCCAAAAGGGCATTTTTTCCCCAATGTTTTCACTTGACTTATTGAAGGAAAATAAATCTCCAGCCTGTGGTTTTGGGTTTTGCCTTTCCTAAGCCATCTGAATTTTAAAGCAGCGAGGCCCAAGCTGAGTCACTGGGAAATCCACATATTCATGTCTTTGGAGATCTCAAATCAAATACTCATGTCTGAGTCAGTGCCCTGCGTTCTCAGAGGCTTGTTCTGTATAGGTGGTCAGCTTCCCCGGGAACGGCGGGAGTTGTCCTCCTGCCTGGAGCTGGGCAGAAGTGCTCTGCCTGCATTCCCCAGCACTTCTGGTGCAAAAGTGACTCAGAGCTATTCAGCCGTTCAAATGCCCCTTCCTCCCTGATCTCCTGTTTTCAGATCCAGTTGATGCATCACAAAGCCTTAGCCTGCAGAGCTGTGAGTTTGAGAAGGAAATCTCCATGTCCTTACATGTTTGGAGCAAGGAAAAATTAAATGGGCTTGCTAAAACTCCTCTGCAGGCTCGCACGCGTTGTGTGATCTGCCCAGAACTCTCCTGGGGTTTCTGCTGTTCCCCCTACTTTTGCTTTCTAGTGCCAAAGGATGCTCGTGCTGCTCATGAGCAGCCAGGCACTGAGGGCACAGACCCTGCCAGCTTGCACTAACAGAGCCCTTTTCTCTTCCCCAGGTTATCCAGGCTTCCAAGCTGCCACCTACGCGAGTCGAAGTTACACTGGCATTGCACCTGGCTACACTTATCAGTTCCCTGGTGAGTGGAGCTCCCTGCTGTTTTTTTGTTCTGCCTTGGGGTGACGGGAGCCCCTGGCATGATCCATGACCCAGGCTCTGCCCCTTTCACCCTTTCCCCTGTTTGGTCTTTCTTTAAATTGGAGACGGATGTGGAAGGGGGAGGGGAGAAGCCCTGGAATAGGTGGGAACAGCCTGTCCTTCATTAGGATTATCCTCACACTGCAGCAGCAGGAAAAGCCCAAGGCTGCTCCGACGCCCTTTGTGCTGAACTCCTCTCTAGGGCTGCTGCTGTGACACAGAAGGGCCCTGCAGCTCTGCCTGTCTCACCGCCTTTGTGTGTGTCTGTCTCTCTTTACCAGAGTTGCCACTGCTCTGAAAGTAGCACAGAATAAACCCCATGTGCCAGGGAACTCCTGGGCACCTGAAACGCAGGCGCCGGCAGCGCTGCACTTCTGTTCTGAACAGCACCTGGACCACTCACAGCCTCCACAAAGCATCTGCTGGGCCAGGGGGCTGCAGATCCCCCGCAAACTGGGTGGTTTCAGGCTCCCAACCCTGCCATGTGCTCAGAACATGGATTCCACGATCAATGGGTGGAACCTGCTGTGCCGCAGCTGCTCAGAGCTTTGTGGGGCCTCCCCTCCCTCCCGCTCTCTGCCAGGCAGGGGAACGAGGCAGAGCACACTCAATGGATAGACTCATATTGCTATTTTTTAGAGAAGTGGCAACTCTGAGCATTCCTTCCTTACTCCATTCCTCAGTGTGATGGTTGATATATGAAGTTTTGATATTAGGGGCTGGGAATGGGAAGTTTCCCCTTCGCCTGAGGCGAGCCCAGACTATGGCTGAAAGTTGCTTTTGCCTCCTGGCTATCTGGAAGCTCTCCGTGAATCCAGCTGTAGTGGCTTCAAGTGCCTCATTGTAAACCCATGCCAGGCTGAGCGTGGCACGTACGGAGCACCCGCTGGCATTGCCACCAAGAGGTCAGATTGGCCGGGTCACAGAGCAGTGCTCCAGGGCAGACCTGAGGCTGCACAGTGAAGCTTGCACTCAGCCTGCCCTGGCCACATTTATTCTAAGGATAAATGTATCCTTTCAGCCTTCAGGGCAGGAGTGCAGCACCTTTCAGCACCAGTTATAAATCAGTTTAAAGAAGACACTGGCCTGGTCTCAGTCTGGCTGCAGGCTGCTCCCCCAGCAGACCCCGGCTGCTGTGTCTCTGCGGGGTCTCCCTCGGGGGTTTGATGAGTTCCTAAGCTGTCTTGCATTTCGTTTTTAGAGTTCCGTGTAGAGCGGACCCCTCTCCCGAGTGCCCCCGTCCTCCCCGAGCTCACAGGTCAGTCCCGCTCGTTTCCTAAACTCACAAGCTGGAAGGGGAGAAGGGGGCTTTGGGCTGTTCCAGAGGTGTTGCTGCTCCACAGCCTGGCGCAGTTCAGAGTGGAAGCATTCCTTTTTCCTCTTTCATCTGAACGAGCTCCGTCCAAAGCTGGGGCTGGAAAGATGGAGGGGTAATCAGAGCCATGGGTATTGCCTATAAAAAGGGCCATGCAGGTCCTTTCCTGCTGCTTGCTTTGTTCTTAGCTCCTCGTCCCAGGCTGAGTGTAAACCAGATATGGAAAACTGCAGAGAGCAGGGTGACTGCCACAAGTCTACAAATTTATTCAACCTGAACTGCTGCAAGGATGAGATTTGGAGTGCTGGGAGAAGGGAGAGGGTGTGGGGGCTCTTCCTAGTTATTCCAGTACCATTTCCTGGGGCAGGAGGGGCTGCAGGAAATACTTTCCTTGCTCTGGGTGGGGCAGCTCCCCAATTACTCCAACACAGGCTTCCCAGGTAGAATGAGTGTGGTAGGACTCTGCAGAGTCCTGCAGTGCTCACAGGGAGTTGTGGAATGAAGTGAGAGCAGAGGACCATTCCCAGTGTCCTCACAGTGCAAATACTCCCTGGATCCTCAACCCCTGGGGTGTGTGCAGTGTGTTCTCCCTACATGATGTTCCTTCTGTCTACTCTGCCTTCCATGGCCATGTTTTCCCCAGCTCTGTCCTGTCCATGGTTTTTGTCGTAGAAAAGCAGCTTTGTGTAGCATCCTTGCTCCCCGTGTGCCATCTCACTTCCCTGATATTCCTTCTCCCAAGCGCTTCCTTGCCCCCACCTGTTTCAGGGTTTGAATTTCTCCGTAAAAGGGTGTGGGAAAACTTCCTGGGAAGCTCTCCTGAAATTAGCAAAACAAACAGGCTTGAAAGGGAGTTTCTGTGGCACAGAACTGTGTGATCCTCAGGTTCCTGGGGATGCTCAGGGTGGCAGCCACCAATGAACAGATTGCCCTGAGGGAGATAAGGGGAGACTAAATCTTGTCTCCCTCTTAACAAAACCCTCCCTGACACCCTGTATGCAGCTGCATAAGCACCCCTGAACCTTCTCATTGCCAAACAAAGGAGATGCGATACAGTTGTTTATTTACATGTGTGTTTTTCAGCAAAACCTATAAAACTTGTAGGGGAACATTGGTGATTTGGCAGAAGTGTTTTTCCCTCCGTGTCCACCCCTGGTTGCCCTGTGCCTTTTCCTAGCAGAGGTGACCTGCCTGGGGCCTGGCTGTCACCGGTGGCCGGGGCTCTGTACAACAAGAAGTTATTAATGCTGGTGTCCTGGCTGGGTGCCACATTAGCTTCCAGTCCTGAGTGTCTCACTGAAGTACCAGCTGGGGATCGTGGCATTCTTCCCTCCCCACTACGCTTACCTCCTGTTAAACAGGCCCTGTGCAGCCGCTTGGCTGGGCCACGGGCTGCCATTCCCATGTATAGGCTGGAGTTGGCCCCGTGGAGGGCAGGGCCCCTCCGCCCCCACAAAGGCCCAGCGAGCTGTGCAGCACTCGAGGGCTCTTGTGCCTTGGAGCGGCTGCGGCGCACACGGGCTGTGCTCCATGGGCTTGGCAAGGGGAGCCGAGAGGAGGGGATGGCACAGGCTGGGATGGTTGCTCCAGCACCCAGGGAATGGGCAGGCAGGTGCTTTGTCACCGCACCACAAACCTGGTGTCTCAGCAGATAAGATTGCAAAGGCAAGGAGGGTTTGTTTTTCCTGGAAAAAGACATGGAGTTTTAAGAAGACCTTGCCTCCTTTCTCAATAAAACTGCATTCATTCATGAGTTAGGGACTTGCAGCAGAGATGGGGCAGGAGGGTGGCTGCCAGCAGCCTTTCTTTCCCAGAACAGCATCTTTGGGGGTGATGTGAAGCAGCAACATGCCTGCGTTGGCCCAGGGCCTGTAATGAGCGGCTAACCCAGATAGAAGCCTCATATGACGTTTGCTTGAAACAGGCTGGTGCCTGCTACTAAATATTCCCTCATAAGCTAGTCTGGGTTTCAGCCTTAACGCGATTGATTTGTTCTGACCTCTTTTTATGGTGCTCTAAACAGAATCACAGTGAATTTCACATTCAAGCATGAAATGCTGACCCAGTCATTTTAAGGGCAAAGAGAAACATACTGGCTAGATGCCTCCTGCCCTGAGGGCTGAATGCCTGTGGCAGTAGAGTTGGGAATTAGAATTGCTACATATAAATTAAGACTTACTGTTTTAATTAAGCCATTTCTAGTTCCTGTTCCCTAGGTATATGTTTCCTGCTTTTCTACAATGAACAATGAGGGTTTGAGCAATTCAGGAGCAAAACTCAGCATGGGGAGGATGGTGCATCTTAAGCAGAGACACAGGGAGAAAGAGCCTATTAAACTGTTTTTCAAGAATACTACCAAGAGACAGAGGAGGAGCTGAGCCTCAGGACGTTGAGCTTCAGCTGCTGTCCCTGAGCTGCTGCATTTCTCCACATTTACTGCCAAAATCTGGATCTGTAGCTTCAGATTAACTGCATCTTGCAAGCTAAGTAGTGACAGGATGTATCTGAAATTGCCTACTTCTGGTTCAGCTCTTCCATGTCATGCCCTTGGTTACTCTGGGGTGTGGGCTTGGCAGAGCGTGGCTCGTGCATTGCCCTGGACATTGGCTGTGCAAAAGGACACAGATAAATGCAGGGCTGTGCACTTCTCTGTTGTCATCCTTTGTTGTCCCCTGTGGCGAACTAAGGCCGTATGTACTGGCCCAGTATTTTGCAGTGGGAAATGAAGGCTTCTGTCGAGCAGTTTCCCATGTAGCCACAGTGCCCCTGAGATGCCTGTTCCTTCTTTTCCAGCAATCCCCCTCACTGCGTATGGACCGATGGCGGCAGCAGCGGCTGCGGCGGCCGTGGTGCGAGGGACAGGTAACTGCCACTGCCCTCCCCAGGGTGGGGTCCTGTCACGGAGCTTTGCGAGGGGCCACGGGAGGGGGGTGGGACGGGGTTGCATTTTTGGGATCTTCACTACGTAGTTTTGCTGCCTGCTGTAGGTTCTACCCCCAGTCGCACCGGTGGATTCCTGGGCACCACCAGTCCCGGGCCGATGGCAGAGCTTTATGGAGCCGCCAACCAGGACTCAGGGGTCAGCAGTTACATCAGCGCTGCCAGTCCAGCCCCGAGCACCGGCTTTGGGCACAGCCTAGGGGTGAGTGCTCCCTCGGGGTCAGTGTTCCCTGTCTGCCCTAGGGCTCAGTGCTCCCTGTTGGCTCTGTGGGGGGAGGGAGATGGAGAGTGGCACGACCAGGGCAAGGGGCTGTGTCTCCACGGGGTGATGGAGGTGAGCAGCAGCGGGCAGCCCCCTCAGCCCACGGCCTGGTTTCTGGTTAAGAAATGCCATCCACTGCAGCACTGGCTGAGCCCCAGGCCACAGGCAGTGAGTGCAGAATGTAGCAGTTCACTTGGAACCCCCATCCCTGGTCTCTGCTGGGTCTTCCTGATCACCACTTAAGGTCCTGATCTCCAGACCTTTCTCTGATCTGGCTCAAGCTTTCCAAGAGCCTGTCTTGGCCCTGACACACTGTGATGTGCAGGGTGATGTGCTCTTTAGACCTGCCACCTCCAACTGAAATCAGCTTTCCCAGCATCTGAGCCATGACTGAATTTGTTGTGGTAGTAATTTTCCTTCACTTTTCTTTTGTTTAAGAGTGGGGTTTTAACTCTTTCTTCACAGGGTCCCTTGATTGCAACAGCTTTTACCAATGGGTATCACTGAAGCTGGGGACCAAGAAGGCAGGAGGTAAGAGGGCTTTGAACAGGAGTGGGAAATAAGAGAGAGGAGTGAGGTTCTGAGCTGGCCCTGCGCTTGAGCTCTCGGCTGAAGCTGTGGATGCTGCTGTGAGGCTCACTAGCCTGACCCCGTCCTGTGGCCAGCCTGAGGCTCTCTTCTGCACCGGAGGTTGGGTGCCTACCTCATGCTCCCCTGGCTGGGAGTGTCGTGGAGAGGTGACTTGGTGTCTGGGCAATAAGAGGAAGGAAACGGAGCACTAAGAGAAAGAGGAAAGGGTTGGCCAGAGTCACAACCCAGTGGTGATCCTGAGAGATAAGCTCGGCTCACCTGTGTGGCTGGCGAAGCCTCTGCCATGCAGCTGGTTGTTCCCTGCTGAGCCTAGTCTCTGAGGAGCAAGGTTTTTCATCTCCTGCCTGGGAGAGGGGTAGAAGGAAAATCTGATCAGTTCTGTTTCTGGTCCTCAGATGGGCCAGAGAGGGAACTGGTGGGTGGTCTTCGTTTGCTTTGCAAATGTGACTGAAGTGAGCTGGCTTAAAATGAAATTCAAAAAAACCAACAACCAAATGACAACCAGCTTTTAAAAAAGGAGAGCAGAAACTTGCAGGGAACAGTGTCCAGGCAGGAGCCCGTGGCAGCCTGGTGGGGCTGCACTGAGGTGGGTGCTGGAGAAAAGACTGGACCCTGCTATGTGCCAGCCCTTCCAGGGCTCAGGAGTGCGACAGGCCTGGACAGGCCACATGGTGCACGGGACCATGAGAAAAGCTGTGGTTGTTCTAGATCCTGTCCCTTCCCTCCCCTGCTGTCCCACAGATTCCCCAGTGACCTAACCGAGGACAGCGAGCGGCTGGAGGATCTGGTGAGCCTCGGGGGATGAGCCAAGGTTACTTTTCTCTTGAATCAAACTGCACACTGCCGGCTGGCTGCCAGGCTCCTGCCGCCCTGCCCCGATCTCTCCCTTTGACCAGACCACACTGGACTGAACCCGAGGAGATCATCTCGCTTTCTTACTAACCACCGACGGTTTACGCTTCCCCCCTCCCTGCCCCCAGCCCACTGATTCTTCTTTTATTTATTTTATTAGCTGTTAGTTTTATTTTTTTATTTTATTTTTTTATCTTTTTTTGGGGGCTGCCCCTTCTTTTTGTTGTTTGCTCTTTCCCGAGCTAGTAGACATATTTTATGAATTGGCTTTGTGATTGTGTTAGGTAGGTTTCATTGAGGAGTATTTTTATTTGGCTTTGAAACTGTTTTGAATATTTTCATCTCTGTTGTTGTTGTCGTCAGTGTTTTTAAAGCACGGTATGTAACAAGAATGCAGTTCTGAAGGGAAGAAAGAGACACAGAGAGAGCAAAGGCTGAGAGGAACTGCTGTATTTCTATTTTTTTTAAAGAAACTGTTTTTAATTGTTTCTGTTTTGTAAATGTGAGGCTTTGAAAAGTGTGAAACTCCAAGGATCCGAAAACGTTGGACATCGCTATGGAACAAAACAAATGTATATTTTGCTAAGTGAAAAACACTATCCTTACAGCTGAAAGATTTTTTTTTTTTCCTAGGTTTAGTTTTACGTGGGGTTTTCTTTTTCCTCCTGTATAATATGTAAATATCGCGAGCTGAACCTGGCTGCCGCCTGCAGCCTGGCTCCAAGGAGCAGCTCCAGGTCCTGGACTTGGAGCCGCAGTGTGAGCAATACTCTCCAGCAGAATCCTGACAGGACTCCGTTCTTTTTTTGTACACCTTTTACTGTAAGATTTAAGATTTTAAGACCTCTGATGAGATGAAAGGGGGGCGGGGGGAGGGCG
>VZRE01008302.1:763328-775532 GCA_013396775.1 Cephalopterus ornatus | reverse complement strand
TCGGGGAAGCCCTGCGGCGGTGCGTGCGACCGTCCTATGTCCGTCACTCTCGGGGGACTCCTCAGGGCACCTCTCCCGTCCTCGCAGGGCTCCTCAGGCTGACCCTCAAGCCCTCCCTCACTCTCCCGGGGCTCCTCAGGGTGACCCTCCCACACTCCTTCACGCTCCCGGGGGCTCCTCAGGGCACCTCTCTGCCCTCCCGGGGCTCCTCATGGCGACCCTCCCTCGCTCACACTCCAGGGGCTCCCCAGGGCACCTCTCCCGCCCTCACGGGGCTCGTCAGGGCGTCCTTCCCGCCCGCCCTCACCCTCGCGTCGGGCTGCCCACACGATTGCCACAGCACAGCTGTCCCCCGGGCCACGGCTGCCTGAGGGGCTTGAGCTGCTTGGCCGCTCCCAGCTCTGAGGGAGCCCTTCCGCTGCCCGGCGCTGTTCCCGGTCGGGAGCTGCAGGGTAGGAGGTATTGTTGCCTTGGAACGCAAGGAGCCCCTCTGAGGGATGGTACCTGCCCCAGTTTTCCAGCCCTGCCAAGGTCCTGTGTCAAAGCTGCCCCCAGCCCTTGGTACCAGTTCTGCTGGCAGAGGCTTTAGGGAGGTGAGGGTGAGCTCCTGGCTCACTCCTGTTCCTCACCTGAACGAACTGATCTGCGAGAGGGCTCGGAGAAACCAGAAACGGATGGAGAAGGAAGAAGCTGGCTTGATATGTCATTGGAAGGTACTTGCAATGCCTTCCTAGTGAAGGTCACTGGATTTTTGAGGGCATTAGGATGATAATGAGATAGGATAGTAAATTGGCTTTTGTTTTTTTTTTTAAATGAAAGAAAAAAGGGAGTGTGTGACAGCCAGATTCTCCATCTTATGGCACACTGAGTCCTAGTTTTGTATCAGTATTTGTTGCTTATTTTTCCTTGGGTGTTTGTGTACATGAATTTTCTGGAAATGTTGAGTACTTGGGGTCCTCCACAGAAATCCTGAGGATCCTGGATATGCTCCCAAGATGTGGCCAAGATGAATCATTCCTAGGGCTGGAAGTGCAGGACGAGATCTCCTGTGCTCATACACTAGCTCTGGTTCTCTGAAATTATTTTTTGTAGAACAGTAAAGCTCCTAAGTAAATGTTACCGAAATCCCTTTGTAGTGATAAATGATAAACCCTCTTGCAGAGAAAAAAAAGTAAAATACCGTCACTATCTAGAAGGAACACGGTACTTTTGAGCTGTATCATCACGAGCAGAGAAGATTACTGGGGTGCAGTTGGAAGCATTTCAGAACCTTTCAGTATAAATATGGCCTGTAACAGGAACTGTCTAGATTTGAGGTGAGCAGTGTATCTACTGGCATCCAACATTTGGGGCACACTAGCATTCTCATAAACTCAATGGATAAATGAAGGCTCCATTTCAATTTATATCCATCCTAGTCCGTACGGATTTTATAAGCCTGCACTTATAGTTAGTCCTTTGATCATGCTTCTCATTTCCATGCTGCTTTGGTGGTGTGAAAGACCTAATAGTAAATTCAAACATCCTCCATCCATAGGGAACCTTCCCACAAAACGTAGTGTGTCAGGCCCTAATGAACAGCACAGGTGGGGAGGCTGAAGGGGTTCTGCTAATTAGGGCTTTGAGGAATATCGTGGAAAGAGCAGGGCCAGTGATTGCTTGAACTGACTCACTGCCAGTGCATGGGGAGTACAAGGTGTGTGTGAACATGTTCTGCCATGACAGCCTGTATTTCTGTTCCAAACCAGGAAGAAAGTACCTGAAACACAAGGTATCCCTATGCTCAGCAAGCTGGGGAGCTCTGAGGCCCCACACAGCGGCATGAGAGATGCTGGAGGGACAGCAGCTCTGTGGGCTCACACTGCAGAGGTGAAATCTCAGCCTCTTACCTTCCTTTTCTCTATTGTTGTTTTCTAGGCCAAGATTTTTCAGGCTCTGCAGGGAGAGCTGAATTACTCTTAACTGTATGGGCATTGCAGAGATGAAAGGGAAAGTGCTCCAGCTGAGGTGAGACATGCAGAGACAACTATGCTTGTGGTAATGATCCTGTTTCAGTTCCTATTTGGGCCTGAGACCAATACAAGACACTTATACTGTTGTTCTTCCTCTCAGGCTCAGCTTTTCTTCTTCTCTTCCATTGTCTAGTTAGTGGTGCAGAAGGTGGTACTTAGGTATCTTTCCTTAGTGGGAAGGACGAGGACAGAATTGCAGGTGTCTGGAACAGTCTTTCACCTTCCTGCTGCAAAGGCTGCAAAAGGGTGACATCCAAGGCAGTTATGGGGGAAGAAGCACACTCTAGAAGATAGATTTAGTCACCTTCACCCCAGGGTTCCTGAACCTCAGAAGTTCACCATGCCCAGGGGTTTGGGTCATTTTCCAGAAGGTGTGAACAAGCAGGTGTGTCAGTAGGAGCAATGTGACTGTAAGATGTGGGAGGCTGCACTTACACCACAGCCTCCCAGCCCTCCAGGCCACCTGCAGTCTGTGTTGCCCTCCCTGGAGCTGTGTGTGAAATACCTCTCTGAGGCTGCTGGGCTGGATTACAGTTGGCTCTGAGAATTTGCCCAGAAACAAAGACAAGATTTGCCAAATAGGAAGTAGCTTTTATTTGCTTTGGGTAACTCCAACCCCATTTTCAGAGGAGCAGCAGAAAAATCCATCATAAGGTACTCTCAGCTCCTCTATCCAAACATCAGGAGGAACAGCTGTAAGAAAAAGGGAAGAGCATAAGCTGTTGATTCAGCTAATTTCATGGTAAAAAACTGTCTGATGTGTACATTTGGCACCCATAGGTGGACAGAGCTACGACTGCAAGCCATGATCTAAAATACTGGTGGACTGGTCTAAAAACTGTGAGCCAGAAAAGGTCGGAGCGGGTTGAATCATGTGGAGGATAAGACTGACTTAAAGCAGACAACATAGAAAGGATCTGTGAGAACACTGCTCAGGCTCAGTAACACTTCTTTTCCCATAGTTTTAGCCAGTAACACAAACATGATGGCCCTTTTATTTTAGTCTTTCAGGAACAATATTTCTCCCCTTTTTAAACCCTCCTCCCTTGCAAATTCTGCATTGTCTGAGAGAATGAAGCTGAACACTAGGTCAGTTATGTTATGGAGTTTGTTGTTTTCCCACAGCATGACTAATTCACATCCTATAGTACTCAGCCCTGGAGGTTTCTCTAACTCCCTCCAGGCTGGTGATGACATCAGTAAGCTGAGAAACACAAACTTCTCAGGATAGGTCTTTGCTAGCTGCCTGCAATGACAGAGTTATCTTCTGATAGCTGTTATCTCTCTGCAGTGCATCTTCCCACACAAACAGCCCCCAAGGAGTGACAGGGGAAGATGTCAATCAGCATTAGAGTGATGCAGATCTGGTTTTTGGTGCAGGAACTTTAGGCGCTCTCAGGCATTTCTCAGTTGAGTGAACTTCTCAATGGTGTCTTGGGGAACATGTTAAGAGATTAAGTGCTCTGATCCTGCTCTAAAAGAAGTCAACTTTAGTAGTACTCAGCCTAGCAGGAAAAAAAAAAAGAACTCCTTTGTCTCAGCCTCATATATTTGTTGGAGATATGCTCATAAACATATAGTAATAAATTATGCACAGGAAATCTACTGTAATGTTCGTTTATTTTAAGTCATTGTCTTAGGGACTTAAAAGTATAATCCCTAGAGGGCTGGGGTAATATGACTCATCTGTCAGTAATGCTGAAGAGACACCCTGACTCCTCTCCCACAGGCTCAGCTGCAGAACTGGAGAAGAGGACAGGGTAGATGTGGGAGTTTTAGTTACCTGTCACATAGCAAATTCCAAGTCTTCACTTGAAATGTTTTCTTGTTTTGAATGCTCCCACACCTTCTCAAAATGCTGGCTCTACTGGCAGTAAACCTGCAGCCTCTGTTTTTGACACACCAATGTCACAGGAGTTTCAAGGTGGGGCAGAAGATGATGCAGATGGTGAGAAACTCAGCCCCAGCTCCTCTGCTAAAAAGGCATCAGTGTCTCTTCTTACATGGAAAAACCTATGCAAATAAATTCCCTGTGTGTGGAGCCTCTGCTGTACTTCAGCCATGGAGTGACGTCTGTGAGCTTTCTTCACTGCCAAAGAGCAGACACCTGACTCGGTGCAAAATTGGGTGCCTATGTATCCCTTATTTTCTGTGCTTTACTTGCTCCTGCCTGGCATGGATTTGAATCAACAACAAAGCAAAAAAGAACTTTGCATCACGTGGTCAGTTGTCCTTGCTTTGCTACTTGACCTTTTAGCAGATGACTCTGTCATCCTTGTTTCCAACTGCTTGTTACAGTTCTTGTCAAAATATTAGTACAGGACATGTTATTTGCAGAGTAGGAGGGGGCATTTGTAAAGCCCCAACAATTAATATCCCTCATAGCCAGAAGGGAAGTCGTAGATTCATGCAGAAGGTCAAGTAAAAAATTTAGTGTTCCAGTTTGTGCAAGGTTCTATCTTTTACTCTGTAAATGGTTTCATATGGCTTACAATACCACCCTCAGGATCAACAAAAAATGGTTACCCAGTAGTGATGGATCTCCTGTTAGGAGTGTGGAAATTGCATCTATTAATAGCTTGAGATTACCTCCTGAGGGAGACCTATTGTACAGATTTAATTGTATTTCCCTCTTAATTCATCAGCTGCTAGTAATTACATTCTGCATCTTTGCAGTGGAAAAAATGGATCTAAACTGGCTACTGAGAGTGTACTTAAATAAATCATAGGAGGGAGAGAAAATTACAATGCAAATAGTATCAATCTTGTAAACAATTTTAATTCACTACTTAGCTATTCATTATTTAAATAACATTACTCAGAAAATGCATTCTGGAAAATGTAGCAGCCCCCCTGCAGGCATTGCTGGTCAGATTAGCTTAAAGTAACTCCTCTGGCATTCCAACAATATTTAATTTCTAAGGGGTTCAAATAGGAAGCAGTTCAGCTTGTCAACTGACAGTTGAGAGAAATGCTGACTTCTCCTTGCTGGAAGATGTCAGCCTTGTAGTCTGTGCTTCCAAATAATCTCTTACAAGAGCAGTGTTTTTGTTTAGCTTCTGTTTGAAATCTTTGCTGACAACTACAGTTCCTCTTGCCTCCTTTTTCTAGCGACACTGGATCCTCCAGCAGATGCCCAGGTTTCCCACATCGCCCTCCTGTGCTGTAACCTCAAGTTACTCAGTCAAAATCCTTGTCACTCATTCTCCTCTGGGGACAATTATAATTAAGGTATTTTGTCCTCAGATACAGTAATCCGATTATACTGTCCCAGTGAATGTAAAGGCACTGTTTGCCAGTAAGTAAGGCAGAAAAGTGTGTTTTTTCATCATCCTCCTGTTTCCTGGTGGTTTCAATGGTGACAACTGGCAAGGCTGACGCGTGCGAGGCTTGCTGCCCTCTCCTGGTGTTCTCAGCGGCCATGCACCGGATCTCACAGCGGCCTCCTGGATCGAGGCTTTCCCCTTTCTGAGATGATGATTCCTGCAGGAGTGGAAGGAAGAAGCTGCTTTATCGATGGAATTGATTATTTTAAACGGCAGTGTCTGCTTAGGATTAGCTGGACCCATTCATCCAGGAACAGCTTTGGAATTGTCAGTTGCACAGGCAGCAGTGTGATCGGGTTCTCTGGAACTACAGATGAGTCCCTGCACTTTTCTTGTACTGACAAATGGACTGGAATTCAACACTGCTTGAGTCTTCTGGCTACTCCTTCCCGGTTTTCTGGGAGAATTAGCACTCAGTATGCTTTTTGTTTACGATCATGGCCCATCAGAGCGTAACTGTTACAGATGAAAATTTCCAGCCGCATTTTGATGCACAGTGTGGGAACATCTTTTTAGTCAGCACATCTCAGTCTCAGCATTTGCCAGGAACCCATCTTCCTACCCTGTGACTGACCAGGGAAGGTACTCACCTTGCAGAAATAACTTGACTCCTGATAGCTACTGGAGCTCAGCTGGCTGGGTCCTGTGCAACAATCAAAGGCAGCAGCTCCCCACAGCGGGAATTCAGTTTTAAGGATGCAAAGTGATCTAACCTGGTGGGCCCAATGTTAAGGACTGCAATTGGCAGCTTCTTCTCCCGGGCAGCAAGAGCAAACCTGTAACCAGAGTATACCTGCAGCAATACCAGAAGACAAAATTACTGGCAGCTTAGGCAAGGGGAGAGCTACAGAAAGGAGTAAGGAAAGGAAAAGAGTTGCTGTTAGCAGTGGGAAAAGGGATTGTACATACAGGGTTCAGGTAGGAAATGTCTTCGTTCAGCAGAGCACAGAAAAGAACAGCTTTTAACCTCTGTCAGTGAAGGATTTTGCAGTTTCATAGAAACCAAAACTTCATAGCCCGTGGAAGGGAAACATCCTTGTCCTTTATTGAATCTCTGCAGCAGCTTTTATTAGTTATCATAGGTTCTTAAATGCTGCACTTTGATGGTTCTCACATGGCCCAGCTTAGGTGGTACAAGAACAAACCTAAGGCATTTCAATCATTCCTGTAGAAAGGATTATAAGCTTAAGAAGTGCAAGCTCAAGGAATTTGTCTCCAGTATCCTGAAGCCAAGAGAATCACAATCAGGCAGCCTTGGTTTTATCTCGTTCTGGGAGGTGTTAGAGTAGGGGATTTCATGTAATAGAACTTGTTCCTGAAAAAATTTCTCTTATACAAACACTGTTAGAAAAGCTTCTATGGTTTTGAACTCCCTGTTGTTTAATTACCTTACCTTATCTATGAGGTAATTAATGGAGAAAACACATTGTGATACAAAGGACAATCCTAAGCAGTAAGGAAAGGTATTTCAGCTCTTTTTTTGAGAATTTAAAAAGGAATTAGAGGTCCTAAAATCTGAAATTCCACACAGCGTGCCACGAGGCCTAAAAAGCTGCCAAAGGCTAAAAATTTCAAGCAAAAAAAAAAAAAGTGAGGACTGAATTGTGCCAGGTTATGTTGGCTTTATGGGCAATTGTGAACCTACAGGAGATGGAGGAGGCAGCAGAGAGAGGTCTGAATGGAGTTATATATAACAGCATGAAGTGACAGGGAAGCCCAAACAAGTCACCTGTGGAGCCAGATTTCAACCACAGTAAAAATAAAATAAAAACAAGCTCTGCAAAGGCTGATCTGATCCACAAGCTATTTGTAGTCCTACACTGTGGGACCCAGGATCGCTGCAGGCAGAGCAGCAGGGAAGCAGGAATGCCGTGTGGGAGGCAGACCTACTTACCTGCATGGAGGATCCTGCCACCAGCATGGAGTCTGATTCCGCCAGGCGCTGGTGCACAAAACTCACTTTTTCCTGGCTCACCGTGTCTCCAAAGAATGTCACGTCAGGCTTCAGGATTCCACCACATTTACGGCAGGCTGGGACTTGGAAACTGCGCACCTGCTCATCCGTCAGGAAGACATCCCCATCTGGAGCCACGCCAAACGCCTCAGCCTTCCAAGTAGGATTCAGAGCTTCAAAGTGCTCCTGGAGCTCAGAGCGCAAGATTCGGTCTCCACAGGCCAAGCAGAAAACCCTGAAATTCAGAGCAAAGTCTTAATGGAGAGTTTTGTGTCAGCTGAAGATCTGGAGCCTGTAACTTGTTCCTTGGGAGGCCTGTCATAATTGTCCATATTTATTTACCAAATAGCACAGGTCAAGGAGCTGCCTTTCTACCTCCAACTGTTGCTTTGTAGGAATGCTCTAGAGGAAGTGCTTTGGACCCAGTGCATCCTCTCTCCCAGTTCATGCTGTGCTTTTTCATCTGGAAACCTGGGTAATCCCAGCCAGGCTGTGATGGCCCTTCTCCAGTCCACTTCTGCTGTGCAATTCTGGCACTATTCCACTCTGCTTAGCCCTGCTGGATAATCCTTGTATCCTCAGAATCCCCTTGTCCTCTTCACTAAGAGGACATTTACTGTACCAAGGAAAGGGGAAACTGGTGCAGGCTTCAAGGGAAATGATCCAAATAACGCTCTGAAAAAACAGCGTAGTGGTCGTGTTTCTTAAATACTGTGCTGTGAACAGCACTGGTTTGTGATCTTTTTCTCCACCCCAGCCCAGCATCACCTTTAAGCGCATCATCTCCAGGAGTACAGCATGGGCGTTTTGCCTTGTTTCTCAGCAGGTGACACTGCAGCAGCCTGTCAGTCACCCCGGAGGAGAGGCTGGAGCACTGCCCACCCTCCCCGTGCCAGCAGCTGTACCTGTGTGTGCAGCCGTGCAGTTCTGTCACACGCTGGCTCCCGGCCTTGGTGTGAAGGGCATCCACGTTCTGGGTCACCAGCCAGTGCAGCTTCCCCAGCTTCTCCCAGTCTCTCAGTACCAGGTGTGCTGTGTTCGGCTGGTGGGAGGAGAACTGGGGCCAGCCCACAAAGTTCCTTGCCCAGTAGCGCTGCCGGGCACTGGCGCTGCGAACGAACTCGGCGTGCTGGACAGGCCGTCTGTCTGTCCTGGCGTAGAGCCCGACACCTTCGGAGCGGTAATCTGGGATTCCCGACTCGGTCGAGATTCCAGCTCCAGTCATTACAAACAGCCTCCTGGAGTTAGAAACAAAGCGCTGCAGCTCCTCTACTTCCACGGGATCTGGGGGAAGACAGGCTGGCACGAAAGTCAAGTTTGGAGAGGTTCTGGATACAGAATGGGATCTGAAATGATGGAATCTGATGGCTCTGAAAACTCCAGACAACTTCCTGGCAGAGAACATGTTCAGCTAAAAGGCAAGAACAGAACACAAGGAAGGTAAAACAAAGCAAGACCTTAATGCCATCTTCTTGGGATTCCTGGAAAATGGTGCTCATAAGTATTCTTTGCTCTTTTTCCTGTCTAGTAAGGAAACAAATTATTTTGGAAACATTAACTAAAGCCAACCATCCAAGGACAGCACTCGGATATCCCTTTGACGGATGGCAACACGGAGCGCTGCTCAAGGTACAAGGACAAAGTTAACAGCCATGACTTGTAGGATTCCTGCTCTTCTGTCCTGGTGTGCAGGACGGGTGCCTAAGAGGGCTTGTAAAGAGCCCAGAAAAACCTGAGTCTTTCTCAGGTATGTGCAGGAAATGGCAGGAAGGCCAAGCACCCCACCCCAGATGCACTGGCTGTTTCCTCCCAGAAGAGACCTTGCTCTTATTTTTTAACATTCTGCCTACTCCAAATCAGTCCTTTCTATTTACCCCATCCTTACCATGTGTTGTGGGAAGGGAAAGAAAAACAACCTTGAAATGTTGGGTTTTTTCCAGGACAAAGACCTTGACTGGAGTTACTCCTCTGTGGTGTGTTTTGGTTTTTGGTTTGGTTTGGTTTTTTTCCACAAAAGGCCTGGTGCAGAACAGGCCTTAAAATGGGACTGAAGATTATTAGGACACTCTCTAAATGCCTCTGGCATCTCCTCTTCTGTGGGTGCCACCTCTCCAGAGTCGGTGGAGAGATGAAAGGGTACTGCTTTGCTTCTCCAGCACAAACAGGGGCTGAGAAAGAAGGAATTACCTAAATGGGTGTGGGGAAGAAACAACTGCCTGGCAGGTAGGAATACGACTGACACTCTCCTTAAAGGGAGGAACAGCATTCCCTGCTGGGGACAGGCAGGATGGCTTTGCTGTAGCCTCGTGTGCAGGACCTGTTGAGACAACAGTGGCTTGCTTTGAACTCTGATTTTGTTTGGGCTTTCTAGCAGTCTGCAGTTCTTTCTCCATTTCAGTATTTTGAAACTATTTTTTCCAGGCCTCTCTCTGGTTTTGCATGCAAAGTACAAAAAGGTTTGGAAGTGACAGTACTGAGAATTGATTGTTTGGTATTTTTGCCTCCCACCGTCTCCCTCAGCAAAGAGGCTCGTAACAGATGTGGGAGGCGGAGGAAGGACTTTAATTACTAATAAAAGGGCGTGATCTCTAAAAGCTGATTGCAACAGGCCATATAACCTGGTGCATCTAAATGGCCTTGCCTCAAGCCCCTAGCACCCCCTAAGTACCAGCTCTTACAGTAAATGAAGCAATATTTAAACACATTTAAAGTTTGGGTGTTCAGCTCTAAGTATCATATTTAACTGATGCTAGTGGCAAAGAATAGATTTGTCTCGGTTAATCTCCAGTTCTAAACGCTTTGCATAATCATCAGTTGAATTACAGGGAAGATTGGGCTGCCTCCATAGTCTGTATTGCTTTTTAAATCTAAGCAGTGGATTCTGTTTGCAATGATTTTTGCCTTGTTTTGCTGTTTAGCAGGAGTTGTGTTGGACATTCCCTCCAAGGAGGTTTAATTTCCCATACGAATTAATTACAAGGGACAAAGTCTCCCAATAAACTAATTTGCTCTGAGAATAACTTCTGTCATGATGCTCCCCAAAGGCTGTTAAGTCAGTTTGATGGTAATTAAATTGCTTTAACTGATGAAAACTCTTCATTCCTGCCTGTTATCATCAAAATATCTCTCAGAAGGAAATGTTCAGAGAGGAAATGAAATAGAAATGTAATAGGGGTTGGCCCACAAGAGAGAGAAGGCAAAAAAACCAGAAACATTTGAGAGCTGCTATGAACCAGAGAAGGGCTGTGGAGGAGAGAAAGTTACAAAGGATAGAATATTTCCTGTCAAATGCAAAGCTGCTTTAAAAATCAACGTTCTCAGATTAAAAAAAAAATAACTACTGTACATAATAAGTGAAACTCTTTAAACGTACCTATGGAGAGCTGAGGCTTGAGGGGTTTTTTAAAACACAGCCAGGATGCTCCACAGAAAAAGATCAGGCAGGGTTAAGGTAGAAGATAAACAGGATTCTACAAGCGGTTACAGGCCAGAAATCCAGAGGGACTCCCATGTCATCCCGGTCTCTTGTGCTGTGATAACGGGGGGGTGCGGGGTAACAGCCGAACTAAACTCGGATAATGAAATAAGAGGGATACGGTGAATAATGCCTGGAAACTCACCTTTCATTGCTGCCGTGCCCGACCGCGGAAGGAAAGGGCTGACTGCCGGAAGAGGAGCTTTCTGGGAAATGTAGTTCACGGGGAAATTAAGCCCTAAGCACAAAGACTACAATTCCCATGCTTCAGAGAAAAGGGGTGGGGGGGAGGGAGGAAAAAGGTGTCCCTAACATACTGACACCCGAGTCCATCTGAAAACGCTGAGAACTCCACGGCAGCCCTCATGGAAACGTACCAAGACTAAAAATTCGACCTGATTTGATACAAATGCATGTCAGAGCTCTGATAAAATGCATTGTAAATGCTTGTCCTTAGAAAAGATGTATTTTCAGTGAACAGGTTTTAGGCTGATAATGTGATTAAATAAGTAATGGAAGAAAAATAAACTGAGGGCTCTTAAAGGCATCTCCTCGAGCTCGGGAGGCAGGGCTGTGCCGACCTGCCTGCTTCTGGCTCTTTGTGCCCTGGCAGAAACCCGCGGTGCCTCTTTGCTTAGTTCCAGTCTCAATAATCACCTGATGAGCTGTACCAATTGCCTGGCAATGAGGAGGTTTTTGCGTTTGGTTTTTTTTGTTTTGAAAGAGCCTTATTTTTCTGAGGAACATCCAGAGGAGGAAGGCCAGTCTTCTGCAAGGTAGCACCTTGACAATAGATGTTCACCTGTCTTATAGGCAATGGGCTCTTTCTAATAATTTGGACTGCTTTTCAAATGCATTCGCCAAAGAGCTCTTGCTAATCAGTTCAAAACATTGCACGATTTCCTAATCCGTTTTTCTTGCCTGTCGCAGTTATTTCCGAGGCCAGGTGAGCAGAGCCTGTGCTCAGCACTTGTGTGTAACTTTGTGATCACAAGAAAGAAGCACATCCTGCTCACTCGCTGTGCGGTGCCACCCTGCCCGTCTCTCTGGCCCCGGGCCCTGCGGAGGTGTGGGGCGTGAGCCTCTTTTTCGCAGCTCCGTGAGTCTAAATCACTTTTAGTGCCTTTTATCTTAACAGCTTAAACGTATTTTTAAACCCTTGGGTGGCGCAAACCCTTCGCTTTGGTGCAAGGGGCAGGTGGGCACCCGGCAGACCCCGTTTCGCCCCGGCGCCCCCCGAGGGGACCTCCCCGCTCCCACCCGGGATGGGACACGGCGATTTTTGGGCGATGCCCCCGGCTCAGAGTAACCCTTTCCCTGGCGCTCATTACCATAGCGCCCTCCCGGCACCCTCCGCGTGTCCCGGCCGCCCCGCCGCCCCGCGATGCCTCCCCCCAGCGCCCCCCGGTCCATCCCCGCCGCCCCGGCGGAGCGCGG
>VZRE01008302.1:712170-757494 GCA_013396775.1 Cephalopterus ornatus | reverse complement strand
GGCGGGGAGCGGAGCGCGCTCGGGTTTCAGACACCTCCTCCCTGCCCTGCCGCAGCCTCTCCAGCCTGCTTTTGGGCGAGAGCAGAACTTTGCGCGGCTACGGAGTAGGGAGCCCTCGGGAGTAAGCGGAGCCCAGCCGGGCTCAGAGCTCATCCCCGTCTTCCCGCTGCCTCTCCCAGGTGTGCTGCAACCATCCGAAACCCTGTAGTGGGGAAATGTCAGGCGACTAGTCGCACGGGAAAGATCTAGAGAGTTTGAGTTCCTTTGGTACCAAGCCGGAAAGGGTGTGGATCTGCCAAAATCCCTTGTGCTCTGGGAGACATTAGGGTGACTGAGTTCCGCTTATGAAACTGATTAAATCAGACACTGGGGAGGGGCCGTGATCCGTTACTTCCATCCTACCTTTAATAGAAACCAGGCATTCTGTTAAGATATAGTCCAAGCAAATTGCTTTTTTTCCTCCTGGACCTGGAAGCTCACATTACAGTGCTGGCATAAAGCTGGTGATCACACCTTCAGAAAGCAGACTTTGAATTGTGCCAATGATAAAACTTAAGGGACAAGGAGTCCATCTGCTGTGTGGCTTCCTGGCGAAAGGTGCACCACGAAGGATTCATCCTTGGGGAGTGAAATCTCACCCTCTGCCCAGGTGGAGCAGCTGGTGGTGGAAACAGAATGAATTTCCACTTCAGCTTCTTCTCACGGTTGTTGTTTCTTTAAGTGGAGACGGTTCTGTTTACCTTTTCTCATATCCCTCAACCTGGTTATCTCTTGGAGATTTGGTGCATGTGCCTAGCATGTTCAGGAATGCGTTGCTAGTCAGAACAGGATTCACCCAATCTGTGTATTGACTTGCTGAGTGGCCCTTCAGGGTGAGCATACAGACAGCACCACTGTGTAGGGCCACTTTAGTGTCTCCAGTTTAGTGTCTCATCAACGTGCTCTTGAGTGAACCATGGGAACTGTACTGTACTCACTGCAACTACTGCATTCCTTGAATAGTGGCAGTGTGACTTCCCAGGAAGTCAGCTTTTGTTGGAATAGGCTACTGCGGTTTCATCACACTGTTCCTTCCTTCTGTAGGAGGATTAGAGATGAACTGCAAAGAAATTGTGAAAAATATCTGAATTTGTCTGGCTTGTTCTCCTGAGGTGCTAAATGTATTGTCACTACCAGAGGTTAAAGTTGTGATCTGATTCTGAAAATAGAACTTTTAGTCTCAGCAACTTGATTTCATCAAGTCTTAATTACACTGTGTCTCAGCTGTCTCAACTTTTTTGCAGCCTTTCAGGCTGGACAAGATCTAATTAACAGTAAGCAATTGAACAAAACCAGTGTGACCCTTTCTCTCTCTAAGCTTTCCTTTGGTGTACAGAATTCACCACGGAAAAGCACACCAGCTGTTTTCTCTCTGCAAATCATTGTTAGCCCCCAAATAGCTCACTTATTTCTCTAAAGCCTTTCACCTTAGGTGCATACAAAAGAGAACAATGTGCTGATACAACTCCCCTGAAATAAGTCAGACTTTCGAACTGAAGTGAGAGTTGTTTGTTTTTCTTTCCTCATTATCTATGGCTGGATTATCTGAGTTGTGGATTAACTGTGCCATGGATACAGACGTCTCTGGTGGCTCTGTCCAGAGTCAAGCTGGTCCGGCAGGACTTGTTGGTTCAGGCACAATGCCATGTGGACATAGCTGCACTGCTCCCAGGACCAGTTTTGGCCCCAAGGTAGTGTAGTATTGAGCTGGGACTAATATGCCTTGCAGGTTCAGAGTTGATGTCAAGTAAAATCAGTTTAGATGTTTCCACACCATGCTTCTGAATCTGTGTGGTGCAGAGATGACTGTTAAGTGATGGACCTTGCTGGGCATGAGGGAACCTCTCACAGAGCCCATCGGTGTGCCTGTTTTTAACTCTCTGCCTTTAACAAAAATCTCCTTCCTCATCACAGAGCTGGAGGATTTGATCAGTGTGTACTTGTGCACTGTAAAATGGAGGTCCAGAAGTATCTCAGCTGGAGAGGTTATGAAACGTGAGAGAACGGATTTGTCTTGCATCGGGGTTTCATTTGAAGTTGAAAAAAACTTTGTTCCTATTTTTCCCTCCCCCTCAGTGTTGAAGAGGTGATGTTACAGTGCACAGCTCACACGGGACACTGTTTCTGCAGGCTGGAACTGTGCACCCCCTTGATCTGGGGGAGCCTCTGTGGCCCAGGACACGCAGTGCTGGGGCTGGGTATAAACTGGAATGGCCAGTGGTGGGAAGGGGGGAGGAGAGCAGCTGACCAGACTTGCCCAGATTGTCTTCCTCGGATCTCTCTAAGGAAGTGTATTTTGCGGATGTGCTTGGAGTTCCACAGGAAGTTTGCTGAATGAGTTTGCTGCTCTGCAGTGTTGTAAATTGGCACAGAGAGTACAACTTTGTCCTGAAGAGCGAGAATCCTAATTTGGGGCTCTTGTCCCTCTCAGGGGATTGCCAAAGCACAGCCTGTGCTTCCAGCACACGAGTGACCAACCACACATACTCGGTTTAGACAATCTGAGATACTGAATTAGATGTTAAATTATTCTTGGTTCTGTGGTGCTACTTTGTCTAAGTAGTATGTGGGAACAGATCCATTAGGATCTGCTGGTTGTGGAGGAAGAAACCTAATTTGTGTAATGTGTCATGTCTTTTGTGGTGAGAGGTGTAAGAGAAAAGAAGCTTGACATTTGCTTTAGTCAGATACTGTTTGATTTTTGTCTCTGAATGTTTTTAACAGCCTTTTCCTGAAAGGGGTTATTTGCAAACACTACTGGGAAACCTTTTGGTTACTCCAAAGAGAAATGGTGTTGCTTTTAGAAGCTTTCATTTGATGGCTTTGAAATTCTCATTTTCACTACTGCTCTATTTTTTTTTATTTTTATTTTTAAAGTCTACAGTTTTTTTTAAACTGGATTGTGCAATCAAAAACAAAACAGCATTCTGTGGAGCTTGTAAAAGGTGTTTTACAAAGAAGTTATTTCTGTTTAATGAGAACATATTTACGGCAGTGTTTTGACTGTGTGTGTAAACTGGACTGTGACCTTATTTTAGGTGTTCTTTGCTCTTCTAGAAGGGCTTTGCTCACTTCTGTTGCAGAAGGTTTGTCTAGCAATGTGTTTTCAAAATTCTGGGAGCAAAGGTTCAGTGGCACAACAGATTTTGCTTTAAAAAGTTGTTTCAGGAACTCTAATCCACCCTCTCTTCAGTCCGTAATCGTCTCAAGATTGACTTTAAAGGGAGCAATCTTGCCATTGATTTTTCATGGGAGTGTGGAGGGAGGTGCATGTGTTTCCATCTGTCATCTGTCCTAACATTTGGAAGATTGCTGTGCTCTGCAGGGCGGTGCTGTCTGTCCCTCTTCTGAGGGGGATGCTTGCCTGTTTCTGACTCAGTTCCTTCAGTCTGGGAGTCATATGCTGTGGGTTTTGGTCTTACTTGACTGAAAGTTTACTGTGAAATGGTTCATGGTCAGCTACGCCCAGGAAATGGTATTGGGGGAAGAACTGGTAAAGTAATTTGGTCCCTTGGCTTTCTTCTGGCTCAGGTTTCTTGAGTCCTTCCTGCTGCTGGGCGAGAAGGCTGTAAACAGAACTAATACTCTGCACAATGGGGTTCTGACTTGTTTCAGCTCCTTAGCTGTTGTGACCCCTCGTAAAACAGGGACTTCATTGTCCTGAGCAACTCAGACAGGGAGTCCTCTGCCTCGAGCAGTGTGTGATGAAGAGAGAGGCTTCTTTTCTTGTTGCTCTATTTCCATGGAAAGGCTGGACTCTGTGCTGTCTTTAGCTCCTTTGTCCCTCGCTGGGAGAGGTCAACTTATCCCAAGTGTTCAGCTGCCCTCCTGGTTAAAATTGATCCTCTGACACCATCTCTGCCTCTAGAGAAAGAAATGGGCAACTTCTCATACATCTTCAACTCTCTCTCTCTACTTGTTCTTTTTTCCCCAGGGAATCATGATACTTTGATTTCTCTGGATCCCTTTTTCCTCACCTCTTTCCCTTCAAAGTGCATTTATTATATGAAACAAGTTGTGAAACTGCAGAAATGACAGCTAAAATTCTTAAGTCTGGCAGTAGAACAAGCAAGAGCCACTTCTAGTTAGATCAGAGTTGGTTTTCTGATCTGCTGCTAAGACAGCTAGACAGATAAATTCCTTAATCTTTGCAACTAGAGGGAGGAAAAAGCCTGTCCGTGGCCACCACACAAATCTGTTTGAATCAGACTCATGTGTTAGTTGTGATAACCAGGACCTGCTGCAGCTTTGGAGACAGCCAGAGCAGATTCTGAATGTAGTTGTGTTGTGCTAGTGGAATATCAGTGTGAGTGAATAGGATCTCTGGTCCCAGTTTCCTGCTCTGTGTGCTGATCTTGTGTGTCCCTTTTTGTCTGATGCGGAAGCTGTTAGTGAAGATGCTCTTCTACTCCAGCTGCCTGAAAGTGAGACATTGTCTGTGGGAAGCTTCCCTGTGCTCTGATGAGAGGATGGGGTTTAGGGAATGAGTCTTCTCGCTCACTTTAGCCTGTCCTAACTAACTGAGGTTTAATAACAAGCTCTGTTAGTACAGGTTGTCATGACTGTTAGGATATTATATTTTAAAATGCTAAGTAGGGAGCTGTGGGGACTTTTGTGTCCTTGTTTCAGTGTTTGTAAAATCTCACCTTGCATCTCATCCAGTTTCAGACGGCAGCCAAAAATGGTGATTTCAGCTTCCCCATCTCTTGTGTGTTCACTGTTTACTTAATGAGATCAGGCTCCAGAGTGAATTAGTTCAAATTTATCATCTTTTGGAAAACCAATATTTCACCCTAAATTGAACGAATGATTTGCCACTGGATTGATAAGCTGAACTGCCTCGCCCTATGGCAAGATATCTAGACCCAGTGTAGAGTAGAAACAAGGAATGGCACAATTCCTTTCCACTTTGGGCTGAAGTTAAATGGGTGAGAGAGAAAGTGGAAGTTGTGATCTCAAATTGGTTTAACCTGATTTAACTGCTGGTTGCTGTGAGGTGTGTTGTGTTCCCTGCTGCCATCTCCCTTCCTTGTGTCCACAGTAACTGTTGGGCAGTTGGCTGGGTCAGCAAGCTGATTCTTCTCAAAGTCATCATTTTTTTTTTCATGGACAGTGGATTGGGAAGTATGTGAGGCCACCTCTTTTAGCTGTGGCTTATGTTTAATATAGCATAAGGTAACTATTTATCCACAGCCTCAAAAATGTGGCCTGACTTAAGGCATATTATAATAAGGATAATTAGTCCTTACCTGCAAAGTGTGGTTAATGTTGGTTGAGATCTTTGTGTTTCTGAAATAGCTTCCAGCTGAATACAGCAGAATATACCTCTTTTAAGCTTTTCTGGTCACCATTGCTGGAAAAGATTACAGTAGCACATTTGAATGAGATTTTCAAGTTTTTATTCCCTTCTCAGCCCTGTTGAATGTTCCCTCTCTGCCTTTCTGATTGCTCATCCTTTCTTCATCCTCTGTTATGACAGGCTGTGAGTAGGGGAGAAAAGATTTCCTTTCCCTTCCAAGTTCCCCACAGTAGTTCTACTCTAGTCTTTCCCTTTACCACAGAGCCTCGTGAAGTCATTCAAAGAATGTTGTGTGCTAAAGATACACCATAAAAATTGGAGGTGGGTGATGACTTTCTTGTATCACTCTTAGCTGTTTTTCCCATTCGTGCTTATTCTCTTTGCAAATAGCCCCAAAGCAGCAGCAACCAGCTGGCTGGGGACAGTCTCCCTTGGCTGATTGGTGTCAAAATCCACGCTCTCTCTTCTGTGTATGTATGTTTTTAAATCCTGATGGAGCAAACAACGTAGATACAGCAACTGGAGTGCTGTGGAGCAAGTTGGGTGTTGGTGTTTCAGTTGCAGGAACCGAGTCCCCGAGGTTATGTGTTTGTGCTGTTTAGGAGCCTGGTAAGCTCTTTTTCTGCTCACATAAATGCAGCTTTTTCTTGTAGCAGACAGTAATTATTCTGAATTTACATGGGAAATTTATCTAAGCAGTTTGAGACAACTGTAAGATGAGGAGCCAAGAGAACTTACGGCAGCCCACAGGGGGAGGCAGCCTGCATTGTTAATGCTTGGCTCCTTTTTCCCTGTGCTGGACTGTCTCTACACTGCGAACAAGTTCAGTTCAAGTTATTTAAATGATGATGAGACAGTCTGAAGTCTTCCAGTGCAGCTTGTCATGCCTCTCCTTGCAGTGTTCTTACTACATATCCACGTTTGTGCAGATGGCTCTGCTGGGGGAGGTACTGAGTGTGTCTGCCTGGCACCATGCAGTGGAGTGTAGCTTGATTTCTTGTGGTTTTTACTGTTTATTGCATGTGTTTAAATCTCTAACGTTTTGCAAATGATGTGAAGAACATCAAAAAAAGTAAATGGCGCTCCAGGGAATAAACTTTCTGAATGACACTTTGCATGGGGAATTGTGCTTTAAATGGCTCAGCTATAAATCAAACTGTATGGGGGCTCCAGGAATAAACCAATCCCATGTTTTTGTTACAGAATTGAGCTGGCAGACAGAATTAATCCTGTGTCTGTCTAGACGCCTCATAGGATCTTGCTTTATTTCTATTGCTGAGGAGGAAGGTGAGCAGAGAATTTCCCTTTGTGCTATGGGGAAGTCTGTGGTGGCTCAGGAACTGTGGTTAGGCTGGGTTTTAATAAGAGCGGGAGGCAGTAAAAGAAGCCAGAGGTAGAAAAGGTCATGGGCAGGAGGGCTGTAAATAATTTGCCATGGATTAAGGGCTTAATACTCCCTTGTTCTATCCTCTTTCATGGTTCTAAACAAGTTCAAGGCTTTTCTGTGAAAAGGTTTCTTTTGGGTTGGAGCCACTCATTTCAGCCGGGTCAGACAACAGAGCCTAAGGCTAACTGCACATCACTTGAGGTTACTGGTGCCCCATGAGTTGGAATAAGATGATGGCTTGGCTGGTCTCTGCTTCTCATCTTGTCTGACCATTAGTTGCATCTGCTGCTCCCCATTCCTCAGCACCAGCAGCTGCCTTGGGACTAGGTTTGTTTTTTTCTTTCTTGATGATGGTAGAGGTGGTCCCCAGGAGGAAGGTGCTTAGGAGTGGTACTTCTGGTTTGAAGCTCTTGTTCGTTATGGTTTTATGTGGGAGACTTTTTTTGGGGCTGTGTAGGCCTGGTTAGGCAGCATGATGCACAGCTGGAACTATTCTGTCTGGCTGTGAGCAGCTCCAGAAGTTAGACAGGATCCCTGCAGAGAGCTGGAGCACTGGGGGAGGGAATGAAATGCCATTTCATCCACGTCATGAAATCTCTTATCAGTGGCCAACTCAGTGTTGTGGGTGGGTGAGCAGTGCTGGCCAGAAGCTGCCTTTTTTTTCTGCTGTGAAATGTGAGGAGCTCAGCACTGTCAGTCAGGCTGGGAGCTGGGCAGTGGCTGTGTGGAGCTTGGGATGAATTTGTCAGTCAGGTTCTTATAACCCTAAGCTTGTAGTTTTCAGTCTATCCTGCTGGTGCTTAATCTGAGATTTGCTACTTGGCTGTCCTGAGCAGTTCCCTTGGGCAGTGCCTCACAAGCACAGCTGCTCTGGCATGCTGCTCCTGTACTTCTTAATTGCTTAAATCTGGTGCCTCCAGCACCTTCTGCCTTGGGATCATATTTAAAAACCCTGGCTGTGTGACTTAGAGAGAAAATCTGTTAGGTTATCATTCATTTTCGTGCAGGAGTTGGTTCAGGGCTTCCTTTGTTGGATGCTACCTTACCATCAAATGCGAGGGAGAAAACTACTTGAAAGAGATAACCTTGGTACTGCTTATGGTGGTGTGAAACTCAGAGACCTCCTGGGCTGCCTGGATCTGCTGGAGCCCTCTGACTGCATTGCTTGGGTTTGGAGAACCCATGTGGGATGAAACAGCCAGTGTGATGTGAGGTGTTGGGTGCCACTTCCCCCAGAACAGTACTGCTCTGGTGCGATCCTGTCCCTGCGGAGCTGGGAGGCTGTTTGCTGGGGAGGAGGGTTGAAGGAAGGGGCTGGGGGGTGGTGCAGGGAGGAAGCTTTATGTAATTCTTGGCTGGCTTTTGAATAATTGTTTTAATGAAATGGAATGCAGTGTATTCAGTGCTTGCTTGGCAGAAACAGCTATTTTTTTTTTTGGTTTGTTTTCTGTTTTGGAGTGGGGGAAAGAGTTGGGGTTGCTCTATTTTCCAGCTGCTTTGAACTCTTAGGCTTGGATATGTAGCGGAGATAGAAGTGGAATATTGTTCCTGGTGAGGGGGCAGTTGCACTGCTGTGCATGTGTGGGTAATTGTAGATTTACTGTGTAGTGGCAGAGCCTGGTCCCTCTGTTTCTCTGTGGGCTGTGGATGCCACTGTGGTTTGAGGTGGATCAGGTTAATTTTAAAGTATTCAGCAGTACTGGGATGATGGGTACGTGTCCATATGAAATACATGTCCATCTAGGTGTTTGATAGGAAAATTAATCCATTTCCCTCTATGCCCTAGTTCCGTGCCTAGCAGGGAAGAATATGATGAGTTGAGACAAAGAAGTCAACTTAATATTCAGTAAAGCAGAAATGTAGGCACTGGGAATCTTTACTTCTCTAGACTAGTGCAAAATATTCTGTCCAGTTATCTCAGATGATTGTTGACTTTTATTGTAGGATTGGTGGTGGAACAATCAGATCATGGTGAAAACCCTTTTTTAGAAAGTAATTTGAAGAAGGATTTATTTCATGTACCTCTGAAAGGGAAGTTTATTCTCATGCTGCTTCTATTTCAGTATTGCTGGCATTTCCATTTTTGGTCAGTGCTGGAGATTGGTCTCTCTTACTCATCTTTACCTCTCAAAAATCTACTTTCTCTTCGGTCCTTGCAATTTATTTTTTTTTTCAGTTGCAGTTTTCTGTGGGCTTCAGTTCTCTTGTGAGAAAAACAGCCTTTGGTTGATAGAATGAAATTTGTCTTTGTCAAATAACAAAACAGTAACTTCTGTTTAGGGCACTGAGATGAAGAAGCTGTCATGCGTTTAATTGCTTTATTAATACTGTTCTTGGTAAAAAGAAATCCTCACTATTTCTCTTACTGCTGATGAAGCAAGCCAGAGACTTGTGCCTAATACTTCTGTCAGGATTCCAGATGACAGGTAGAACCATAGGTCATCTACCTTCTCATGTAGGAAGAGATAAGAAAACCTTAAACATTCTCCAGCTCTTCTCCATCCACTGTCCCCAATACACTCCAGTTCTAAAAATGTTAGTTTTCTGTCTGGCTTTAACAATTTCCTTTCTTTCAGTGGGCCCCTGTCATGACATTGTGAAACTCTTGAGCCACATTCTTCTGCCAGTACTGAAAAAAAACCCCAAGAGCTCTGCAGCTGTAGAGCCATCAGCAGTTTCCATCAAATTACCACCCACATCTCCCAAAGTAGACTGGGGGACCAGTTCCCACATTCTTTTCTGAAACATTGTCTTCCTTTCATTCCCAGAAACTCCTTTAAAGTGAAAAGGAGCTGCTTTAACCAGATTTGTAACCATGTGCTCCTTGGCCCTCTGTACTCTGTTGTCTTTCAGAGCTGTTGCTTGCCCGCTATCTGTGATTACTTGGGTTATCTTTTAGTACAGTGCTCAGCAGATTGAAAGCTTAATTTTCAAGCTTTCTACCTATTATAAGTAGTACCAAGATCCACACAACTGAAAAAATGTTAACTATTTTGTTGTCATTTCCCCCTGCCCTGCTCTGTGAGTTTACATTGTGCTTTTGGCAGTGCTTTGTGTAAAGTCAGTTGTTGACGGTGACTTACACTTTTTGGCTTATAAAGAGTTTAGTGTTGCTTCCAAGTCTGCTCCCACCCTGTTGCAGAGAACCCTTGCAGAAATGAAAACTTCTTAAAAGAACAATCCACCATTTTGTGAGTACTTCCTTAGTAATTAGATTTTTAACAAGCCAGTTAGACCACATATGAAATTTGACACAAGTTCCTTTTTAAAAAAAAAAGGGAAACAACCCACTTCAGAGTGGTTGGCAGGTCAAACCAGCAAGTCTTTATTTATATCTCAAGATACTAAACTTTTATTTGGCATCCCCAGTATCTGGGTGAGATTTGCTGGGACTTCATATCTCCTTATTGATTCAGGCTTTTAAAACTTCATATATCTTGTTTTCTTAAGGGTAGGTTTGCATTTGTTGAATGCTTTTATATTTATGCTATTGGGAGATATGCTTGTTACGTACTGAATGGGAAGAAGAAAAATGTTCTCTTCAAGGACTAAAATCTCTCAAGTCTGCAGTCTCTTATCCCATGTAAGAGCCTTCAGGATAGGAATGCCTCAATGAGACTATTCTAAATATGGATGTGATTGCAGTGTCTCTTTAGCGTCCCAGTCCTTTGTTACTGGAATCCTCCTGTTGCTGGTAGCCAGGGCTCTCTTCATCTCATGAGCAGAATCTGTGCTTCTAATGCTTTTAATGAATTCAGAATTTACACTAATATTTCAGTCCTTCATTTCATCATCTTTATGTGTGTCTCAAATTTTGTAACTGGCACTTTGCCTGGACGGGTCTATATTCAGCTCTGTTTATGCTGCATGGATAGGATTTCCACAGCTTAAAAGATGCTATTTTTTTTCCCTCAAGTTTCATGTCTATTCTGGCATAACCATGCAAATCCTCCTCTTCCCTTTACTGGTTATAGGGTCCACATGCTTTCCTGTTACTGTTACTTTTTAAAAGGCTCATAATTAACTTGGAATGTGCAAGCTCTGACAATATTTTGTCTCCGACTGTGTCCAAACCCATTTGTACTTACGCAGATGGAGAGGAACACAGCAATCTTATTCCTGACTGTGGTTACCTGTGTGGCAATATGAGATGCCAGGGTGTCTGGGCTGGTGGTCCTGCTGGCAATTGAGTCAGTGTAAGGGCTTGCTGCTGCTGAAAGGGGACATGGCTTTACTTTCACTCATCCTTACCCTGTTCTGCTCTCTGACTGTTTGGACATAGCCCTTCTTGCTGACTGCTGTGCTCACCTCTTTTCTGACCCAAAAGGTCAGCTTTTTTTGGCTGGGTGTATATTCTGTTGAACTGGTTCACAGAGGGGTCGAGTCAGAGCCACAGCCTACACAAGTAAGTGGCAGCAGCACATGTCTGGAAGAGGGAGTAAAACCTCTCCATTTTTGGCAGTGGTGAACTGTTAATTCGCCTTTCTGCATCTTGTGAAACTCTATCCTTCACTCCAGGGTGCTCACTGTCCAGTGGAACTCCGGTGCTCTGTTGCAATGTAAATCCTGATGTAACATGTTTTCCTTCCCTAGATGAGTTAGAATCAGCAGTTACCAAATTGTGATCTCCACGTGGTAAGTGCTCCACAGCTGTTGTGAGGGGTCAAACCTACGCACTCGGCACTTCCACCTGAGGGCTCTGGAGACAAGCACACGAGGACTGCTGATGCCCAAAGATTTGGAGGCTGCTGCTGTGTGTTCACACTGTTCTGATTTGCCACTGCTGATTTCTACAGCCTAGGAGCTGCTCAGAAGAGTGATCCAGTCCTGGATTAGAATGTGTTGTAACCTCGGTGCTGCTGATGACAACTTCCAGTTCAAGTCAGACCAAACTGCCTAAAGTTATGAAAATCTCAACCAAATACCAACCTAGGGTTTAAAAAAACCCCTCTTTTCAGTGGGCATGTTAGAGGTGTTCTTGGTAGTAGCTGGGTGCTGCACACCTCTGCACTCAAACTTTGAGCTTCTGTTTACTCCCTTTACCAGACCCATGGTTTAAAATCCACGGTCTCTCCTTTCCTGCTGTTTCTATACCCATCCTTGGACTCTTTGTTTAAGGGAGATCTCCTTTGTACTGGATTTGTCAGATGTTTGTAAAATGGCAGCACTGTGTTTTGACCTAGTGCTGCTGGAGTAGCTGCACACTGGTGTAGCAGGAAGGGTCTGGTTCCTCAGATAGCTGGCTTGGCTGAGCCCCTCTTCCTGTAGGAATACAAGGGAGTTGGTATTTTGTCCAGAGGCCTTGGCCCTGGGAAATTTTCCCTGACAGGACAGTTCAGAGGCTGCTTGTTTGGTTTTCATGAATATTTTTTTTTTGTTTTGGCAGAGGAGAGCAGATCTTGTTGGATTTTTTTTTTTTTGAATGTTGATCCCAATTTCTAGAAACTTTCAGAGCCAGCAGCAAATAAAAATTCTTATGACATACACAAGGAGGGTGAACTTACTATTTTGCTTGCATAAGGATAAATAAGGGACTAAAAAGAAATAGTGTATTGGTGACTGTTTTTGGTTGTATTTAAATTTTTCTTTCCATCTGGGATGTTGGCTAGAGTCCAGCCCAGGGCAGTACTGAGGTGGTATTAACTGCTTAGTGGCTTGTGTAAAACGTTTACACTCGCTCCAGTCTCATCCAGGATGTCATTTTGCTCCTGTTCAGCTGGAGCTGTGTTTGAACAGAGCGGATGTTCCTCACTTCTGTCTGAGCCAACTCATCTCCCTCCCAGAGACAGCTGGGTCAGTACTGGCCATTGCTAATGCCTTTGTCTGAGTCTTCCTGGAAACGCCTGAGGATGTGTTTGCTGTCAGGCAGAGATCAGAAATAGATCTTGCACAAGAAGAGCCAATGTAGGAGAGGACTGTCAGAGGCTGTACTTACCCTCCTTGGAGCCCAAAGCTATTTCCAATTTCACAGTTGACACACAAGGAGTGAAATGGAGACTCTCTAATTTGTGCAGATAGTTGTTCTTTGTAATCTTTCACAGGACTAACTATAACTGTCAGAACACCAGTCGATTTGCTTCCAAAAGGAGAGGATTCTGACAAAAGACTTGGTGGCAGGTGGAGCTCATAGCAGGCTGCAGATTCAGGCTGAGAAATTCCAACTTAAATATTTTTAGTACAGGCCTGAGAGTCAGACTTGCTTTCTATTCTGATAGAACGTGGACTTACTGTGTTATGTTGGGCTCTTCAGGGCTGCAGTTCTCCATTTCTGAAAGGTACATGTTCTTCTGTGCTGTCAAGGAAGTGTGAATGTTAGGTGAGGATTCTGATTTGTGATCCTCGGTCGAATTCAGGTGTAGTGGCTGCGGACTTTATTGTCACAGCCTGTTATATCAATATAAAATTGAATACTTGGAGGTTTAGGTTTAGGGTGTGGGACTGTAGACAGCTGTGACTGAAAACTGTAACTGAAAATGGATTCCACTGTGATTAGTGCTGTAACTTGTGGGTGGGACAATCATCTGAGGACAGTGGTACTTAAATCACAGAAGTCTGAATCACTGGAGGTCAAAAGTTAGAGCATTGAGTAAAGGCTGGTTACGTCTGTGTGAAGCATCACAAACTTCTTGTGCAATCTCCAACTTCTCTGTCTGGTGAAGCAGAGCCTGGGGCTTTGTGCTCTTCAGCATTGTGCAGATGTTGAGATCAGCTGGAACTGTGACTTGCAAACCCTTGACAAATTTTTCCTCATCCTCCTGAAGATTGTTCATAGAGCAGTGGAGGAATTTTTTGACTATGCTTATCTGTCTTTGGAAATTGTTTCCTGTTGTTCAGGACTCTGTTTGAGAGTCCAGTGAATCTACACAGAAAGGAGCCATGCAAGGGATGTTTTAGCTGCACAGGACTGACCGTGGGCTGACTGCCTGTGAATTGCCATACAGAGGCATTCAAGGCTTGTGTAGCTGGATCTGTCATTCTCAGAAGTCTTAGAGAGCTGAAAACTGAAAACATTGATTTGTTTAATAAGCTGGAACATGAATTTGGTTTTAGGCAGCAGGTCTTAACATAGGGCGATTTTTCTTGGCATGAGCTGTTTGCTGCTCAGGGCTATAAACAGAGGGGAGTAAATGTAAGATGTCTCTTTCACTTCAAGTGTGGAGAAGGCCATGCTATAAAAAAGAGGATGCTGTATAGGGCAGGAAATAACCCTTCCCTCCCCCCTGCCCCAGCACTTCTGGAAATGAGAAATAAGCAGGAGGACACACCTTTGAGGAGGAACAGGCTCTGAAACTAGAGATGTGCTGCTGCTAAGTTCTATTACTCCTCTTGGAGGCAACACAGGAAGAACACAACAGCCAACTTCATCTAGGCTTGCATGGCCTTCCTTTGCTCTCTGCTGTCCTTGGATCGTCGTGCCAGCAGGAGTTTGTTCTTCCTGGTGTTCCTGTTGACAGCTTCAGAGTGGAATTGCCATGGCACTGGATAGCTGAGGTTAATTTGAAGAACTTCAAAAGGCTGTGTTTGGTTTTAGCAGCTTTTCATCTGACAACCAGACAAACCATATTCAAACCATATTTTCTTTCTCGGTAGCGTTAGGTACATCCCCTCTGAAAGGAGACAGTACTTAAATCACAAATCACTTTCAGTGTGAGGATGCTCAGCAAACTTGTAACATGCTGAGGAGTATTTCTCTCTGACCATGAAAGCAGTTATGTGCCTTGTGAGACTTCTGTTATCTCAACCATCTAATGAATTGTTTTGAAACAGTGGAAAAGGGATGAAAGTTTTTCTAAGGAAGTTGGAGATAGCCAGAATGACTACTGTGCTTCTCTTTTGTAGATGGGGGTTAATTTCTCTCAGCCAGTTTGAGCTGGGGTCTAATTTAGTGTTCGAGAGCTAAGTGGAAAAATTCTGGTCCTATAGGAAAATCTTTTGTGGTTCCTTCACACAGATTGGATTGTAGGCCAGAGAGCCCTGATTTGAGTTGTTTCATCCAGGAAGCTGTGCTGACTAAATATTTGAGGCACTTGCAGTGTGTTGTGTTACCTTTCTGCCAACTCGGTGATGTGAATGGAGCCAGCAGCTGAAGGATTTCCCAGCCTGCTGCAAAGATGACAAGAGGTGGATCCAGGGTTCTCACTCAAGGAATGGGGCTGTGATTCCCAGGGACTGTGGTGGTGTCAAGCTGCAGACTGGTCAGCTGGTTTCCTACAGTGCCCTTGAGAGCCTGCTGGGTTACACAGGGACCTGCTGCCCCCACGTGATGCTGCCAGCACTCCAGCACCCTCACCATGTGGGCAAAAACACCACTGCTGAGGTTACAGTGCAGCTCTGAGTTTCACTGAAATGCCTGTGTTAACTTGAAAGGAAATGGTGTGGCCAGTTCCAGGAAGGATCTTGCGGGGACCTTTATGGTTTTCTAGCACATACACAAATGGCCCTCTTGCCCCTTGGAGGGATCTGGTGGAAGGTCTGAGCTCACATGATGGCTTCTGTTGGGTTTTTGTAGTGTTGAGAGTTGGCTCCTCTTCAGAGTTTTATGGTCAGAAATCTCTGTCAAAAGCTCACCCTTAAGCTCAGTGGCACATACGAGAGAACACCAGTGGGTACATAACGTGTACTGCCCTACTGACTGAGTCCTATCACAGTTCTGGGGCTGGAAAGCCAAAATAAGATGTCAGTATAGGCTCAGGTGGAAGTGGTGAGGGAAGTCTCCAGAATCTAAGAGCATTTCAGTCTGTGGTATCTGCTGATTTGCATCTTTTCAGGCTTCAGTTTTTCTGGTCTGCATCTGAGATGCAGATGAATTATGGGAATCAGACAGGAGGATGGGTGATTTCTTTCAACTAATAGCAGGATGGGCTGGATTTACAGTTTGTCCTGGTCCGAGTTTTGAAGGTGAAAGTAGAGCTTTTCCCATTTAAAGCAGAAGTTTTATTCACTTACTTGGACAAGGGCTCAATTCTGGCACTGGTCTTTTTAATACATTTTCTAAAAGCTGCTTAAGTCATGGAGTGGTTGGAGCTGTGCTTCCAAGAAACCTAATGAGTTTATCTAAAAAAACCAAACCAACAGCCCAGCAAACTTTTATTGGATTAGTAAGTTGAATTAGTTTAGAAAGCATCTGGTGATCAGCAGGGCAAGTTCCAGGAACAGCCTGGGGTTGCTGTGGGGGGAGGAGGGACCCCATGGCCCTTCCCTTACCCTGGCAGTGGGGTGTGGTGGTGGCAGCTCTGCTGGAACTACAGCCAGAGCACTCCACGGGGTTGCATTTCATCCCCAAATGTACAGTGAGTCGTTACTGATGAACAGTTACAGAAACTGCGTTACACAGGCTGCATTTGCACACTCTTTTACAACCCCGTGCTTGGGGTGGCAGTAGTGCACGTTAGTTGTGACCAGTTAGTTGGCCACAAGCTCTGGAATAAACTCCCCAGCTTGGGTCTCCGTGGTTGGGACAGGAAGCCACAGTCCTTGCTGCAGCTGCTGGTGCAGACCACATCTCACACTGCAGTGTCTTGTCTTTGTTTAGACATTTGCTGATAGTGGTCAGAGCTGGTGCACGGGCTGCTGTACTGGCCAAAGCTGGCTGGTTTGGCTGTCCATGTGGGAGTTATGGCACAGATAGGATTCACAGGGGCTGCCACCACCTGGTTTTGAAAGCAGTTCTGTCTGTCACAGGATGAATTGCAGTTTAATTTGTCTCTGCAGCCTGGTGTAGCCAGGTAGAACTGCTACTAGGTTGCTGCCTCTGCTGTTAAGCTTTTCTGAAGCATCCACACAACTTGGTAAATCAGTGCCACAAATGCAAACTTTTCCTTATTCTAAGGAGGTGCAGGTTTTGTTTCAAAGCACAGAAAAGCTTCAAGAATTTCATGGATATTGTCTTAATCAGAATTCACCATACCACGTATTAGTCTGGACATTCTCTTTATTAAGCAGTGACACATCTCTCATGATAATGAGAAAGCACAAGGCTTCAAATAAGCATCAGTACATTAAAGAAATAGCTGAGTGAATTTTNNNNACTGTTTCTTTTTTTTTTTTTTTTTTTTTTTTGGACCATGCAATCTGAACTTCCTCTAGGCAGGCCTAGGCAACGTGAAGTAAAAATCCCAGTGGCTGCTCTGTACTGATACTCCAGCAGTCATCAGGTCTGGAAAATGACTTATCTTTTGTGCCTTGAACTTTCCTATATCTTAAATAACAATCTGTCCCTGCTTCACAAGAAGGCTGAGGGCTGTTACGTGTCCTGTATTCTAACCACCTTCTTGACATATTGGTTGAATTTTGGAAAACTTCTAATTGTCATCTCCTCAAAATGTTTTAGAAGACAAGCAAGCTATTTTATGTGCTTTCTATACTTGAGAACTTGAGGATTTTAAGAGCATCTACTTGCACTTTGAATTTTTCAGGTCACTTTTTGAATGTAGTCTTTGTATTTTACTGCTTTTGTAGTCTCTGATCTTTTTGCATTTAAAAGCATTGATTAGAATATAAAGCCTTAAGAACCTGTTAATAAATGTCTTTTACCTGGAAATCAATGCCTGCTTTCTCCTGTTTGTTCATGGTTTTCCTATTTCTGATGATGCTCTTTCATTTTACTGTGAAAAGTCAAAACTGCTGTTAAAATTGGAATTCCTGCCATCAGTGTTGGTCTTTGGGGCTCCCCACACCTTCTGGAGTCAAACTCTAGGGCAGTGAAGTCCTGCAGCAAGGCTCCAAAAAGTCTTCTTGATGCAGCTCTTTCAGGGCACCGCAAATGTTTCTTTTGAAGGGCTCTTTAATAGAATAAATATACCCGGGCTCCCCATTCCTCTGCAGTTACTCACAATGTAAAACTGTCATGCCAGGGATTGGGTTACCACCTCGAGCTGTCTCCCCATATGTGAGCTGGAGCTGCATTTACTCCTGAAGGTGGGGAGAGAACTTCTTTGAATCTAAAGAGATTTTAAAGTTTGGATTCAGGGATTTTGCAAAGAGGCTGCTCAGATGAGGCTGCAAGCTCAGAGTTCAGTTCTGGACATGCAATTCCTGTCATTTGTTCAGGGGATAGCAAAAATCAAGGATTTGAATTCAGCATCTTACAGGTGTTAAGAGAAAAGGGCTGGAGAATGGTTTGTGATTCTGCAAATGAGTGATTTGCAACTTGTCTTACTCTGAGCCACGTTATCATGTAAAGTCCACATCCTCATTTAGAGCTGCCCTTATGGCTGTCTTGCTTTTTATTTCTACTTGCCAACCCTCTGGAAATCTGCTGCCTCAACCAGGAAAACCTGTAGCAGTTCTGGATAAATAGAGGTGGGGGAAAGAACAGGGGAGGTGCAGACGTGTGATCTGTGCAGCTGCAGTAGGGGAAGCACTGTAGTTTGTGCTCAGACGTCTCATCCTGATTTCCCATTGTGCTGTGTCTGGGCTGTCAGGGACATGTGGCATCAGAGATCTGGGGGAGATGGGACTCTGTGCCTGAATGAATTTGCCTTCTGTGGTGGCTGGGTGAAAAATCCTGTCTCCAGTGTCACTCACTTCCCAGATGTCCCATGCAAGAAGCAGAGCTACAGGGAACATGCCGTTTGACGGATGCACGGATGTGGCTTTCAGCTGTTGAAAATGAAAGGCTGATATCTGAGACATTTGAAGTGTCTTGCTTCAGTTATGCTTCCATTTCCTTCCCAGCAGTAGATGAGATGTAGAGGAAAATTGACCGCCATCCTTTTGATCTATTTACTATACTGAGAATGCTGTGATTTGCTGTGTCAGCTTAATAATCCTCAGTTCTTGAGAGAGATGAACTGCACATGGAAATCTGAAGTCTTCTCCTGGTAATAATGTTGTAGTCTTTGAGCTCACCGAGGATGCTGTGTCCCTCTAGCCCTCACACAGGCTGGAGCTACCCTGGACACACAGTAGTAGAAGGCTTCTCCTTGACAGAAGAAAGCAAATTTAGATTTCTCTAAATTGCCTCACTTAAAAGAAAAATGAAAATTAAAAAATCCTAGGCTGTTTATGAGTAGTGGAAAACTATTTATTGCTTGAGGAAAAATTAGCATTGAAAAGCTGCTTGATGTCTGTTGGCAAATGTGGATTTGTCAATGCCTTGTCATGTAGGTTTTAACAGAAGTAACGCATAATGTTCTGCTTCACTGTGTCACGTTAATCCAAGAGCATTTTTGAGATCCACAAGAAGGGGAGAGTGAACAAAGTATGTTTCCATATCCATCTAAATATGGATATATATCTCTCTTTCTTTTCAGTAACTTCATTTTTTAAGGGGGCTGAGTGCAGCTAAGATTTCTGGAAAAGCCTGTTGATGCATCAGTACAGAGGGGCCCTGGTGTTACCCATGCCCGTTCCATACCTTAGAGCAGTGCTGAGATCCCCAGGCTGGCGTTACTGCTCTTTGTCAGGCAGACCTGGGATGTGGGAAGCTGAGGAATGTGCCCCTGGCTGCACACGGGCCGTTCCTGCTGGAGGATACTGCGTTTGCAGGACAGCGAGTGCTGACACGCAGCGATGGCAGAAGGAGCCTGTGTTGGAGCCCCTGGAATGCGTGAGCTGTTCCTCGGCCCACAGAGGTGTGGGCTGGGGAGATAGCGCAGGAATGTGCAGTCTGTGACTTGGGAGATGATTGCTCTTTTCAGTCCAGCTTGAACTGGTAAATGGGGTACTGTCCTGCTCTTCCACCTTGCTGATTTTCTTGGTAAAAGGGCTTTTTCTGAGCGGTTCAGTGCATTGGACATCAGCTTGAGAGTTCTTGTCCCGAGCTGTTGAAATGAGCAGCAGAGCTTTGGCAGATGGTGGGAACTCCCCTGAAGCAACACAGTTGGTAGTTAAGGGTCACTCGTACATATCTAATGTAGGTGGAGAGCTGTATGGGCGATTTGTAGACCAGAATCCCAAGGAGCTCATAGTTAATAATGGTTTTTGGGAAAAGGGAGGGAAGGGAGAGAGAAGCAAACTTATGTCCCTGGACCTCCAGGTGTCTTGTGCTTTATAGCAGTAAAGGTATCAAAAATGGTATCATTCTTTAACTGTCCCTCCTCTACAGAAAAGTTCATGTTGAAAAAACACTTGAATGCAAACACCAGTGTTTTCCCATACTGGGGGATGTAGTTGGAGTAGCCCTCAGGCCTGAATGTGATTTCAATTGAGCATGTAATTTTTGGGTTGCTCAGTGGAGGGAGGAGGACTCTGTCCTTCTGCCTCATGTTTGCATGTAGCTTTATGAGGTGCTTGGCCAAGTTACCTGAGCCCGTGGAGGACCAGCTGTGCACACTGAGATGCTCTTGTGCTGAGTTAGGGTTTTATCAGCTCTGTGACTGCTCCAGCATAGCCATGACAAGCAGGAGCAGCTGAGTTGGTGGTGTTTTAGCAGGTTTTTTCCTTTTCACACCCAACTGAGCAGCACACTGCTAATGGAGTGGAAAATACAGGTTTTTGTATGCACAGCCCATGCCTGTGGGTAGGCTGGAAAATGGACTGTGATTCTGCTCCACGCACACGTCTGGGACATTTTGTCAGCGGGTTGTGTTAGTAGCTTGCTGTAGGAGTGAGAGTGGAAGGAGGGGTGATCTTGTGGAGGAGCAATGACTTGAAAATCTAGTATAACCCTGTCTGGCTTACTTTATCTATGCAAAATCGCTAAATCTGACCTCTAAAGATAAATAAATCTATGGTATTTATCTTTGGGAGAACCTGCCACCTAGAGCTGTGCCTGTAGCGTTGTAGAGAGTATTTGGGGCAGTGGTTAGAGCGGGTGAGGTTGGTGTGTGGTTGTTTGCAGAGCACTGGGCGGTAGCCCCGGGCCGCTGCAGCGTGTGCTGGTGTGAGATGCAGCTCCGTGGGGAGGTGCCTATAACAGGGACAGGTTCCGGGCTCTGCGGGGAGTGCCAAAGTGGGCACTGCTGTGGGGTTTCCTTGCTGTGTCCGTGTGAGGATGTGGTATCTGCTGATCATGGATGGTGCCCTCTCATGGATGGTTCCCGTGGGAACTAGCCTTAGGATGGTCCAGTCACCTGCTTCCTACGGGTTGGGGGGGACTAAGTGGATAATTAACACCTCCTGCAGCGCTGTCCCTCAGGAGTCACCTTGGGCAGGAACACTTCATTACTCAGCAAATCGATTGGGCCTTTAATATTTCTATTTAAGCATTTAATATTCCATTTAAGGAGCAGCCACTGTAGTGAACTCAGTGCTGTGACACGAGGTGCAGCACTGCAGAAGGCACAGCATCCCTGTCACAGTTCATCAGGCTACAGCTGCTGGTCCCATTTGTAGGAGTGACACACCTTTTTTCCATTAATAAATCTCCCTTCTTTCCCACCATCTCTTATCTCATATTGTCTTCTGGTAGTGTTAAAAACAAATCCTAAAAGAATGCACAGTGCTTTTGGACCTCTTGGGATAAGTGCTGCATGGAAAACGAAGTGTTAATCCCTTTGGTTGATTTTTTTTTTGTTTAGTTTTTGAATAATTGCCTCAAATCTCGCTCTGGACTGCAGAACTCCTTGGGCTGACCTCCAAGGGAGCGATTCGCAGCCCGTGCCTTCCCTCGGGCAGGGTGATGGCCATGGGGCAGGATGGGCACGGTGCCACTGCCGCTCTCCCTTGCCCTCCCCCGGGGACGTTCTGCTGCCGGTGTTGGACCCTTTAAACGGGCGCAACTTCCCATTCCAGCAGAGCTTCGGGGACCTGTGGTTGCGGATGGGATTGGATCCGGAAACAGCAACGGGGAGGGACGCAAATGGGGAAGACCTTCCCTGTGTCGTGGCTGCGGGCTCGGAGGGAGCGGCTGGGGCGCGGGGAAGGGAGGACACAGGGTTTGCACAACTTGGGGGCGAGCAAGCACAAGGAGAGGTCCTTTTCCACCGGGAAACCGGTGTGTGAGTGCCTGTCCTGCCCTGGCTTGCGCCTTTCCTGCCCCGCTGGGTTAGGGTGGTGCCTTCGTGCAGCTGCTTCGGTATCAGTTGTAAAGTTGGAGTTTAGTTTGAGTAACCGAGTGATTCCTCTCCAGCCTTTTCTCCTCCCTCCACTTCCCGTTCCTCGGCTCTGCCTTGTTTGCTCAAGTCAGGAAGGGGGAGGGTATGGGGGAAGTTAATCATTAATCTTAACTCCTTCGCAGCCATGGGGCTGAGTGCTCGTGGTATTCTCAGACCAATCTTCCGCAGACTTGTGAAAGTCAACGCGTCCGTGTAGCCGGGCTCACCCTGTGCCCTTAGCACAGGGCAGTGGGTTTCTGTCCGATGGATCATCCAGCACAGCGCTGAGCCGAGCAGGGCAGTTTTGAGGCGAGATAGATAGAGCTGCCTGTCCTGCAGTAAGGGCTGCAGGGTGGAAAAATGGTTTGGGTCCCCTCTGCAGGGCCGGAGGAGCCCAACACCCTCACGGGATTTTCACTTCCTGGTGGAGTTTGATTTGCCTTTGTCATTGGAGGGGAGAAGCAAAAACCACTCCTTCTCGGCCAGCACTTCTCTGGGAGGTTATGTGCATGAAACCTCCAGTCATAGGACCTGCCTGACTGTAGGAATTGCAGCTCATCGGCAGTTCCCTGGAGGTATGTGCCTTTCACTCTGGAATCCACCAGCTGTTCTTTTGCTTAAAAAGAAGATTCAGTTCATTTTTCCCCAGCTGCAGAATGCTTGTATCCTGTCAGAGAATCTGCTTCTGGGGTATTTTGGCCCCTCTAGGAAGATGCTTCTGACTTAAATGGTTTGGAACATATTTTTAACAAAATGAAAGGTGTATAGAATTAATTTAACACAGTATTTAATTTGCTATATTCTGTTCTCTGAGTGCAGGACCACCTTTTTTTTTTTATTTTTTTTTTTTCCTTTTTGTGAAGCTTTGGGTTTTGGAAGAGTGAATATAAAAGCAGCACCTTCCTCATCTTGTAATGCTGCAATACAGTCCTCTTCTAATGTATTTTCTTGAAGGCTTGCTAAGTGCACTGGCTGCTGTGGTCTGCTGTGCTCAGGAGGTGGCTCAGGGCTGGCAGGTGCTGCCCTGGGAGCCGTGGGCAGCCATTAGGGTGAGCAGTTGCTCGGTTGCTATTCTGGTGCCACCAGATAAGTTGTGACCCCGGTGGGGGACACTGCAGGACAGCCGCGCTCAGGGCGAGCCCTCACACCCCAAACCTGAGTGTGGGTACCTGCTGTGAGCGGGAGAAAGATCCTGCTGAGACTAAAGACAGCTGGGTCTCGCAGGGGGATCCAGGGGTTTCAGGGAGCCTCCCCTCCTAATTCTGCTGAAGTTGTCTTATTTTCTGGCTGAATTCCACATCTCCGAAGGGACCTGCCAGGTATGTCCTGATGCTCCTACAGTCGAGAGTGCCGGTGTCCCTGCTGAACTGACTCCTCTCTAACAGCCTTGATGAGGTGTGTCCGAGTGCTGCTTGCCCCAGTGGAAAGCTGGGAATGCAGCCAGGGAGGCTTTCTTTAGAAAGTGAGCACAGCACAGACCTGCAGGCGCTCGCTGGAGATCCCTCTCCAGGGACTGCAGTGGGCTCTGCAGGGTGGGCTCACAGGTCAGAAGGTCCCACAGGTTGGGATTTGTGGTGAGTCACCACAGAGGAGGGCAGGGTTGGGAATTGGCAGAGGGTAGTTTGCTGGGAGAAATCTGGAAAGCTGGGAATGCCTTTTTTATGCCTTGTCTCTGAGGGAGAGCGTTTTTCAGCTTTAACATTTCTGAGAGGTGCTAACTGTGTGACGTGGGTCCTCTCCCTGGCATGAGTGACAGTGTTTTAGCTGGTGGAAGTTTTCCTTCTCTTCAGGAATTTGTGAGCAGTCTCCACCCAGCTAGTTGAGAATTGTTTCCAGGAGAAGAAATGGCGTTTACCTGGCAGCCTCTGGAAACTAGTTAACTGTTTGTATGATGTACTGAGACGGACTTTTACCAGGAAAACGGAAACATGTACTTCTGCTGCACCAGTGGACTGATCAGAACGTTTCATGCTTCTTCCAGTACCTTAGACTCTGGAGAAAACACCTCCTGAAATCTTGTTTCCTGCAGAAAGCAGTGCCTGCGGCCATAGTAAATGACTTCATGATGATGTGGGGCCTGTAATTAGTGTGTGTCAATATCCTGTTGCGAGTAGATCTCCGGGCAGGTTTTGCCTGGGTTGCTCTTCTGCAAGAGGCAGTGAGACTCCAGATCCCTGTTGCTGGGTGGTTTTCCAGTTAAGACAAAAATCTGAGACCGACACAGCTGTTCTGGCTGCTTTGTTACATCTTGGTGTTTTCTTTGTAGTAGAAGTTTGATTAACTCGTTCATTCCTGGGCAGCAGTAATGTTTTTCAGGGCATTTGGTAGGTTACCGTAGTTGGAAAGTCTTCCTATAAACCTTCTGGTACAAATACTTTGAGAAGAGGGAGAGAAAGCTGTAGTCCAAGCTTTTACCATTTTGGTTTTCCTTTTTTTGCTTTCCTGCAGACGCCTTACTGGCAGACCTGGAATCCACCACCTCACACATCTCCAAGCGACCAGTGTTTCTCACAGAGGAAACACCTTACTCCTATCCAACTGGAAACCACACGTACCAGGAGATTGCTGTGCCTCCTCCAGTGCCCCCACCACCTTCCAATGAGGCCCTGAATGGAACTGTGATCGACCCCTTAGACCAGTGGCAACCCAACACTCCCAGATACAGCCACCAGCAAGTAAGTGGATGTGGGAGGGTGCAGTGCTTGGTTTGTGGGTGCAGTATCTCTCAAGAAAGTAAAGAGGAGGAATAGGAAGAAGTGAGGATGAGTTTGGCTATGAACAGAGTGGGGAAATGGGGAGAGGTCTGAGTTTTTATTAGAACTAACTGACTGGAGCAAATGGCACAAAAGAATTAAAAACCCATCGTCATTGTTTGACAAAATGGTGGCATGATGAGATTAGTGTTAGTCATCTGCCTTGTAGCCTGTGGGAAGCAGGCTGGGGGTTTCCAGCACAGAGCTGCGACTCATAGGCAAGTCTGAAGGAAGTGGAGAACTTGGAGTTCTTGGTGTTGCTCATCTGATAAAGGGTGGCTTGACTAAAGAGCAGATTTTTTTTTAAATTGCGCTGGACTTTGTTCTGCCCTATCCGTGTGTGGCTTTGCAGTGCAGTAAGGTATGTATTTGCTTTGTATTCTCTGTTTCCAATGCAAATCTCATTTCCACAGCCTCAGTCCCAGTCTCCTATATACAGCTCTAGTGCCAAAAGCTCCAGTGCCTCGGTTCCTAAAGACGGGCTCAGCTCTCCTTCTCCCCGTGCCAGTGAAGAGGAACACGTCTACAGGTATCTTGTCCCTATTAAGAGATAAGCCTGACTCACAACTTGAGCCTGCTGTGGCTCAAGCTGCCCTCTATAAGTGGAAACAAACACTGATCCCTGTGTGTGTTTGGTTGCCTTGTGCCAATTTTGATTACCTCTTTTGTAACAGGCCACCTTAACTTTCATACTCACGTCAAGCCCTTTGGCTTGCTCAGCTGCAAGAGGTTAAGGATCTGTGAGACAGCAGGATCTGGGTTGTGTTGTGAAGGATATGATCCAGACACGAGTGACAAATCCATCCCCCTGTTAAGCGGCACAAAATTTCTTTAGGAGATGGGTGGCCTTTGGGTCCCTTAAACCAGGGAACTCAGTACCTGTGCAGTGACTTGAATTTTCAGGTAAATTTGAACCTCTTACAATCTCTGTCTCAGTAGCTGATCGATAGCTAACAAGTTTATACTCACAAAGGCAGCTGCTTTTACTCTGAGAGGCTGGAGGAGTAGCCTGTGCAGTGGGACAGACCTTTCTGCTGACATGGGGATGAGTGAGGAAGAGGCTGTGAGAACTTCATCCTGGACACCTTTTTACAGTGTGGAGACTGGTGTTTCTTTGGTGTCATGTTCTAACCATGCCAGCTCTTTCTGCTGAGCAGGAAGTTGCTTCCAACCAGAACTGACTCTGGGTAGAGGCAGGCCTAGCCAGGGATGGCCCAATGGAGGCAATAATTGTAATTTTTTCAGATGACTGCACGCAATTAGCATGAAATGGAGGTAATTACAGCCATAAGTCCTCCTGTACAAGGGTCTGGCATGGCTTGGTTCTGGTGTGAATTGTAGCTGGTGTGTGGGTTTGGGGTGACGTATGTTCTCCTCAGATTGCAGTTGTGGATTTTTCAGTCTAAAGAGAAGGATAATAAGTGCTCTTATGGAATTCATAATTGTCACTGGTGTTACTGGTGTCAGAGTCCTTAAACCTGTTAGATATTAACTTTCTGAGCATAATGTGGTCCTGTGCACAAGGCAGAAGTTCCCATTTTGGATTTGGAAAGTATCTTTTTGATAAAATGAGAACCTCTAGAGCATTAGAAGTTATTCTTTCATTTGTAAAACTAGGAGAAAAACATTTCCCTGCCATTGACAATAGGAGGAAGAGTGTTGCTACGGTGTAACTACTATAAAAATCACCGCATTGGTGCTAAGTTTTGCTTTGAAACACTTTGCAGTTCTGTGTGGTAAATGATATCACCCATATAAGATCATCTGTAATTACAGCCAGTGTTTTACACAAGCATGTGTATTTAACACAGTAGAAAATACTTCAGATTACTTTCTTGTAAATTGATTAGAGGTCCCCAAATTAAAGCTTTGAGGACTTGAGTGTTGCAGGAGGTTATCACGTAACCTATTGCTTCTGAGTTTTTGCTGATAGCATGAGGTTTGTACTCTGCCTCTGTCTCCAGTCTGTGCTAGCCCTGCATTCCCTCACTTCAGGGAGGAGGGTTTTGCTGCTTGGTGTGGTGTCAGCAGAAACAAGTAATTTTCCTGGATGTGAGCTAATGGTTTTGCTGCTGTTCTGTGCGTTTTGGATCTGCAGACAGTTAACTCTTACAGGGCTGGGCAGCTCATAGTCCTAAAATAAGTTCCTGTCCATCGATGTTCCATCCAATATTTCCTCATGACTGACAACTGGAGATATGACTTAAGCAGTGCCTGTTTTTAGTCGTCAAAAAGCACACATCTTCTTTTCCCCAGAGCTAAAAGCATCAGCCTGAAAAGAGCACAGTACATGTATAAACTTTGGGAACCTAATATGAGTTTCCCTCCATCCTTCTGCTGTATCTTGGCACAGAAGTTTCATGTTTCCCTTTTTCTTTAGTTTCCCGAACAAGCAGAAGTCCGCGGAACCATCTCCCACCATGACCAGCTCCTCTCTGGGCAGCAACCTCTCAGAACTGGACAGACTCCTCCTGGAACTGAATGCTGTTCAACATACACCCGCCAGTGGCTTCCCAGCAGGTGAGGAATAGCAAGACATTTGGTATGAGTGGGTACTTTAATTCTCACAATAGTAGCCTGGTTTTTCCTTCCAACATCCTTCCTGAGGGAGGCCCCTCCAGCTCTTGATCAAAGGTTCCTTTAATATGGATGGGGCACCCTGCTCAAAGCAAGGTCAACAAAACTGGCTCTAACTAAAGTTTCAAAGTTAGATTAGGTTGCTCAGACCCTTGCACTGTTGGGTTCTTAATATCCTCAAAGATGGATGTTCCACAAGATTTCTGGACAGTTTGTTCTTGCCTATGATTACCATGTATGTGTGGAAGTGGGGCTCTGAAGGGCTCTTTGCTGCTCCCCTTTCTTCAGATGAAGCTGGCAGAAGCCCATCACTGCCCAGCGTGGCTGGACCTCACTACGTTGTCCCAGAGAACAGCAGCTCTGGGGGAGGGAAGGCTGCAGCCCCGACAAAGGAAAAGCCAAAGCGAAACGGTGCCCGTGGGATCGAAGATGTGCGTCCCAGTGTGGAGAGCCTGCTGGATGAGCTGGAGAGCTCCGTGCCAAGTCCAGTGTGAGTCATGTTTTGCTTGTTGCAGGCTGGGGTGGGGTGGGACGGGACCGTGTGGGATTGGTGACTGTAGTGTAGGGGCAGCTGCTGCAGAGAGCAAGGGGTGGAAGATGGGCTTTGTCTGAAGGGTCAGAAATAAAGTGGGCACGTGAAGATGCTGCTGCTCTGTTGCCTACTCGTGGATGAAAAGATGCATAAGTCATGTGTGAGAGGTGGATTGTTCAAACTCAGCTGACCACAGATGCCCACTGTCTGACAAAATGAGTGTTCAGTCATTGTCTGTGTCTTGGTGGTGTGTGTGTGCACATGAGACTGGGCAGAGAGGCAGGGCCTGCTTGTGTTGGGGGAGCTGGGGGAGGACTGGCCAGGGTGGGCCGTGAGGAAACTCCTCATTCTCTGCTTGCTCAGGGGAGCAGTGGGACTTCCAGTCTAGGAGTGCCCCCCCAGGCTTAAACACACTCTCTTTTTACTTTATTTTTTCCCCTCCCAGGCCTGCCATCACTGTGAGCCAGGGTGAGGTGAGCAGCCCCCAGCGGGTCACCGCCAGTCAGCAGCAGACCCGCATATCTGCTTCCTCAGCTACACGAGAACTGGATGAGCTGATGGCATCTCTCTCTGACTTTAAGGTACCCTGTCAGGACACCTTAATACTTCATCTTGTCCCTCCCCACCCCCAGTCTCTCTTGCCACGTCTGCTGACCTTGTTTGGTCTCCAGAATGCCCTCTTTACCTCTCACACTGGCCCTGAGAAACTTCCTGTGGTGTATTTGTGCTTTCTGAGTGCTGCTGTAGGTGTTCTTGACTGCTATAAATTCTCATCACTGGCAGGGTAAGACAGTTCTGGGATCTGTTTTTCCTTCAGTGCTGTAGTTTGCCTGTTTGCCAGAGATAATGAGCTTTGTTACTGCTCAGTACAGGGTGAATTATTTTGCTGTGCTGAAACTTAATGAGAAGGAGGGGGCATGGGACACCACTCTACTTTCTGACAGAGAACAGGCCCTTCTGGTCTGTGGGATGACCCTCCTCTCTGGAGTATGTTTACCCTGATGTGCCTTTCCTGAGAAGGATCTTCCCGGCGTGTGATGTGAGCACTGAAGCCTTTGCATCAGAGAGTTGGAGATTTCAAAGGTTTTATCTTAGAACAAAACTTCTTATTCACCTCAAAATGGGATTAAAGTTGGAGCCTCTTGTGGGGGCAGAGGATGGCAAATACTATTCAGATTCTTGTTTGGATATTAAACTATTGTATTAGAAAAGAACTGCTATTTCAGTCACAAGTTGCACATAAAAATCCCATAATTGCGTAATTCCAGGAGTAACTTGCCTGTGATCTTCTTGATACATGAGGCACTTGGCACTTGGATAACTTGTTCTTCATTCATATAAGTATGTTATCATTCCTGCACTAGAGGATTAACTGTGGAGGTTATTTTCATGAGACTTCATTTACCCAAAATCATAGCAAAATGAAAAATATTTTCTCACTTTCTACTTTCAGCTGCTTTGCTTGTAGCCTTACTGAACTATTGCCTTGAATTTATTCTGAGAGTGGTAGAAAAAGCAAATATATAGATATTCTCTTTGTTGGGTTTGCCTTTCTTACATACCCATGCAAGTCTGCTTTCTAATCGTAAGAAAGTCCTTAACTTTCTGTTTTATCCTCATATGGAAGATTCTGCCAGTAGTTGGTGTTTCTTGTTTGTGCTGAGCTCCATCCCCTCCTAGATGACTTTAGCTGGGGCAGCCAGGGCAGAGATGATTTGTGAGGAGAGGTAGAGGGGACATTCAGTGACAGCTTTGCTGTTCTCTCTGTGCCATTTGGGTTCCATGGAGGTCACTACAATACCCAGAGTTGTGACCAAATACGTGAGTTCAGAACCCAGCAGTGAACACACACGCTCTGAGGGGCTTGGCTTGCTTTGTGCTTGCTGGAATGGAACTCAGTCTGCCATTTCTGGCACATGCACTTAATTTTGTGAGGATCTGGGAGTTACTCACTGTTTTCTCTAGACTTAGTGTAGTGTGTATTCAGTCAATGGCAAATATTGACACCTTAGTGTTGCCTTTTTTCTCCATATTAGGTCCTCGGGTGTAGTGCAGGGTATCCACAAGCATCTGTTCAGCCTGGTTGAAACACTGCAGTGTTGTGAAGCTGGAGAGAATTCACACTTGTGCTGCTGGCATTCCCTGCCCTGCCCCTTCCACATGCTCTGGGAGCTGAGCACAGTGGCCTCGTGCCCTGCTGCTCTTATCAGGGCTCAGAAAACAAGCTCAGGGTGTGGCTGCTGCCACCAGCCTTTGCTCCCAGGTGAGCTCTTGGCAACTGAGAATGACCTTGCCCAGCAGGGGTGTTTTCTTGGCAAGATACAAGGAGGGGACATTTTTAAGCGTGGGTGTTCCAATACTTTGCAGTCTTGACTCTCCAGTAAAACCTGTGTGACAGAGATGAGCTACTTTCTGTAATACTGTCTGCCTTCCTGGCTTGGTTTCTGCTTGACCTCTGAGAGCGAACTGAAATGTAGAAAGATTTTAAGATTTAGGCTTTACAAACACAGCAGTTGTGTTTTTGTGAGGCATTGAGATCATCTGGTGTCTGAACATTCTTCCTGGAGCACAAATAACATGGTTTCTGTGATCATTTTCCTTTTGTTAATGATGTCATTGATTGTTTTTAAGTTATTTTCCTTTTTTCCTGTCCTCCAGGTTGCTTCATTTTCCCTTCAGTCCTTTTTGTTTGGTTATACCTCCTGAGTTTGTGCCAGCTCCTGGTGTTAGCTTGTCTGTAAAAATGTATTCTGGTCTGTGCCAGTGTCTGAATATAGGGGAGAGAAGTGAAGTTTTTCCAAAGGTGAAAGATGAAAAGCTACTGTTCGAGTACCAGACCTATGTGTGATTGCAGGAAATAGGACAGAAAACCTAAGTATGGTGTGTAATTAGTTGCAGTTGGTTGTTGGTAGAACTAGAAGTTGCAGTGGATGGGAGGAGTGGAGGGCACTGGTGCTTGATTTCCCTGGTCCTCCAGAGTAAGAGGTGCAGTTACAGGCTGATACATCACCCTTTTATCATCTTTTGCTCACTTTAATGAGTTGCTCATTCTTTTTGCTTACAGAGTCCATTTGATTTTGGTTATCTAGCTCATCGGTCAGCAGGCACTGAGATCACTTAATGCACTTGTTTTTTACCCTCTGCCATTTCTGTGTAATGTGATGCCTGCTTACTGCATAGCTGGACGTTGGTAATTAACTGTTCTGTTACTGTTGGGTGCTTACCCATCGCTCTTTATTTTGGAACTAGTATGGTTTTGATATGTTGGAAATACTGGCTTTTGAGCCAGTATTAGTTAGTCTTGCCTTGAAAATTAGTGACTTCATTAGGAAGTCTGGAAGCTGTGAACTACAGCATCAATCCAGGTTACTTTTACAGGTGCATCCAGCTTAAGGCAGAATACTGGGAAATTACCTCTGTTTTACTGAATGTACTTATGGTGGGTCTTGCTGTGCTACTTGGGAAAAGAGCAGTCTGTAACGAATTTTGGTCTCCTGTTGCTCTTCCCTTTCTGGGCACTGCTGTTGTGACTTTGCTAATATGTGTGTGTGTGCCAGCTCCTGGCCCCTCGGGATGGCAGCAGCTTAGGGCAGCTCAAGGTTATGAGTCTTCTATCTACTGATGGGTTTTATGTATGTTGTGGTTAATTTTATCCTTTTGTTCATGATAAGCATCTCAAAAAGTTAAGTAAAGACTGAGATACCATACATGAGGCTTAGGAAGTTCTGTGCCCTGCTGCCTTACAGTGTAAGGATCTGACTGCTTCAGATTTCTTTGGAAAATATGGCTAGGAATCAGAGCAGGTCTGGATAGCTCTTGGATTTGGAAATCCTTTGTGGATACATTTTTAAAACAGAAGGCTCAGGGTTGGTCTTAGGCTGACCTGCTGTGTGAGCTAGTCCAAGCCACTGTTCTGATTTTCCCTTTTTAAGAAAAAAGAAGTAATACCAGTTTGTCTCCTAGAGTTTAGCCAGGAACCACTGGAAATGGGAAAAGAAGGACCATGATCTTTTGTTTTCAAAAGACCCTGTTAGTCAAGAGAACCAAACCCACTGCATTAGTTGCTCTTCTGAAAGTGTATTTTGGGTCAAAATTAATAACTGATTTTATTACAATGTCAACGTGGAGACTTTGGCCTGAGGGAAAGATGTTAATCTGCCACCTAAGCAATGCTCAGAAGGGCATGGAGTGACTGACAGACTCATACAGATTCAGTGTGTGCCACGTCCAAGGTGAGATTAGTGATGTGAGTAGAACAAAGCCCATGTCATCTGCTCTTGCTGTGAATGCCCTGAAGCTTTGTTTTCACTGCCATGAACTTAGCCAACTGGAGCATTTTATTAGTGTATCAAGAAGAAAATGTCATGCTTTGTTCTCTTCATTGATTGCGTTTTTTCAACTTTGAAATATAAAATTTACATGTCTGACTATTAATAAGTTGAAAAAGTGACCTTTCCTCACAGCCCAGACATTCCTGGGTTTGTGTCTGGCTTCCCAGTGGCCGTGACGTGCCCCTGTCACAGCTGCAGGTGAACACGTGAGCTGTCACTCAGGAGGAGGCACAGGAAAAGTACCTCGATGGCTGCAGAACTCATGTGAACATCAGTACAATGTCATACTGGTTCTGCTCTTTGCTGTCTCACTTTCTTTCCTTACTCCTGGAAGTAAGGCTTTGGATCAACATGGCTTTTTGATTTGGAAGTCAGTTGTTAAAATGCTTAATTCTTTGCTTTTTTTCCTCCTTCTCCTTACCTCTGTCTTTATCTCTTTCTCTCCTTATTCCTTCTGTCTCCTTTTTGCAGACTAGTTCCACAATGTCTCTGATTTCTGAACCCTCCCTAGAACCGGTTCCCAGAGCAGCAAATGCAGACTCCAGCGACACTCCTAACAGTGTAACAGAGCTGCCCCATTCCAGACACCCTTCCACAACTCACAGTGGGGACTGGACAGTGCCAGCACGTGCCCCCTCAGCAGAACTCTGTGCTGAGGGAGGCAGTGACACTGCAGTGCTGGCTGTTCCAGGGCATCCTGCTGCCCCTCCACCTGTGCCCTGTTTGGCACAAACAGTCCCTGTGCCCCCACCACGCAGCTCGTCTGGCTATGCTACTCGTGGGGAGCAGGTGACTTCTGCAAGCTTGGCTCAGCTAAGCAGAAAGCCTGACTTTTCTAGAAACTCCTCTAAGGCTCTTCCAGCTTCCAGTGTGCAGCTTCTCTGTAGACCTGCTAATGTGGAGGCACGAGGCCTGGGCTATGATTTGGTAAAAGAGACTGAGAAGACGGAGCAGAGAATTGACCCCAAAATCTCAAGTGTACCCATTTCAAATGCTTTAAATGGTCAGGGGAAGGGGCAGGTACCCAAAGAGCTGGACCAGCAGGGAGCATTTAAGGACAAGTCAGCCCTGTCCTCCCAGGGCAGAAGTGTGGAAACAGCTTTAGATGAACTGTGGGCCCTGGAGCTGCCTGCACATGCACCAGAGATACATGCAAAGAGTGACAGCGTTTTGGATTCTGTTTATGAACCCTCTGTTGTTGCCCTGGATCGGTGGGATGTCTTCCCAGACACTAAAAACCAGTTGGGCTTTGTAATGGAGCAAGGACAGGAGGTAAAAGCTGAAGTGCCTCATGAAACCAAGGGAGATAATGGTCCTGATCTGGGCAAGAAGAGGCAGGGCAGGGACAGAACTCCTAGGAAGGCAGGTGCTGCTAACATGAACAAAGCCAGAGGAGACCAGGAAAATGAGCAGTTCAGAAGCTCTGCAGCCGCTCCGGAATCTGCTGAAAACTTTGGGAAAGCTGAATGGGATCTGCCATGTGTCTCCAAACCACCCATTGAGAGGATTTCTGCATCAGGCCAGGCAGGCACTGAGTGAATGTAGGAGTAGGACAAGTCCTAGCTGGGACTGTTCTGCCAGCACACTAACCCTGTGTGTGGAGTGAGTGTGCCCGGGCTCACCCCACTAACAGCATGGAGCTCTGAGCAGGGTCACTGCAGCTGCATGGCACAGAGCTTTGGAACCCTCGGCTTTGTCTTGTGCTCTCTCCTGCATGTCACTCAGCAGCACAGAACACGGCAGTTTGTAGGGGTTTCCTCATGAAACGGACTTTTATTCCCTAGGTGGGGTGAGGTTCAGTCCTTACAGACCTCTGAAAAGTTGCAAGGGCTGTTTCATGGCACTGGATTGTGTTCCTGCTTGGGATGGCAGCTCCTCTGCTCGCCTTTTTAGGTCTCATTACTGGAGCTGTTGGTGTTCCTTCCTGTGCTGGAAGTACACGTTGTGCACCAAGAGCCTTGTGCCTGTCAAGGGCAAACACAAAGAGCCTGCTCTGTGCCCTTGTGATGCTGAGGTTTCTGTAATGCTCAGTGGAGTGGTCATGCTGCATCTCCTATCTTGGCTTCCCTCTGGTTAATCTTTCCCTTCCTTTTCTAGACAGTTATTTTTGGCTGCTGTGATTATCCTTACGGGGTTTTTCCTTGCACTGAGTCACTGTTCTGGGCTGTGCCAAGAGGAATTTTGGCATTGTGGAATAAATGTCATCACTCTTCCTGCTCACAATTGTCACTAATGTCTTTGAGTTTGTGCTGTTGCATCTTGGGGCTTGCTGTGACATTGCTCTTCTCTGCTGATACTCTCACCTTTGTCATTTAGATTAAATCTTTAATCAAGAGGACGAAAGAGACTGCGAATGTGCACCCAATGTCTCGGGACCTCTCTCCAAGGCGTAAGCTAGGTCCTGCCATATTCCACAAGGCTGAGTCCCAAGATCGCTTGATTGAAGAGCTGCAGGACAGACTGGGCATCGCTGAGCAGGAACAGGAGGAATGGCAGAGCCAGGATGCCTGGCTGACAGAGGGGGTCATTGTCACTGCCAGACCCCGGGGGGAAGAGCAGAGTGGTGGACAGCAAGTAGAGAAGGTAGAAAGCAGGGACGTGTGCTGGGAAATCCCAGCACGTCCCTCTGCCCAGATAGCGTTGTGTGGTGGTGCAGATTAAGTTTGAGTGTCCTAAGCCACTTGAAATGAAGGACTAACTCTTTCTGTTCACCCTTCTCTGGCCTGAGAAGGAAAGCAGCATGTGGTTCTAGTTCTGGATGTTTAAGAATTAGAGGGGGATCTGAGGGAGCCTGGTGATGGTATCTGTTTATGCAGCCTGGTGCTATCACATGTCGAATGTCCATGTGGGGATTATTTTTAAATCCACACTGGGAAGCCTGTCATAGAGGGAGGCTTTGTTTTGCTCAGTGCTGTACCTGTGCAGGATATTTTGTGTGTAAGATGATGCTCTTCCTTGAGCTACACAGCACGCTTTCTAATCCCCTTTTCTTTTCTTGTTGCTTTTCTCTTTTAGATAAACATACTGGTAACAGCCAGTTACTTGTCGGTTCCTCTTTGAATTTATTCACCTTTCTTCTTCCTCCATGTCTTTCTAGGTGGTTTTTCCTCCAGAATCCCCGCTCCTCCCAAGGAGGACAGTGTCTGTTTCAGCCTCTTCCCAGCTCCAGCCTTCCAAAGAAGCTTCAAAGACAATCCCTGCTAACGCTGCTCCCTCTCATGTTTCTGGCCCCAGATCTCTCCTCCCACTTCTGCCTCAGCCTTCCCATGTGCCATCTACCCCAGCTCCTAGTCCAGTCTCTTCCTCTTCCTTCAGCTTGGCTCCCCAGCCTCTCTTCCAGTGGGAAACTTCTGATGATGACTATCATGAGGTTTCTGTTGTGGGCACCTCTCCTTCTGAGGATCCCAGGCATTCCTGCTCTCCCCAGACCTGGATCCCAAGCACCAAGACAGTTGTTTCTGTTGGCTGTCAGACTGAAGATGAAGCTTTCTTCCCAGAAATGCAGACAGGCTTCTCTCCTCTGGTTTGTGTTTTTAGTAGTGTTTTCCAATCCAACTACTGCTTGTAACTTGATAGCTCAGTAGATACAGTGTTCAGGTAAGGGCTGCTATGAACTGCTGGATAGGAGAGAGGATTTATGGACAATATCTAAGCCCAGCTGTAGCACTGCAAAGTGTATGTCTGTGCAACAAGCTGCTGGGGTGTGTGGGTCATGTCTATCCTGACAGTCCCTTTGTGCAGCAGGGACTCCGTTTCCCTCTGAGTTTAAGAAGGTAGCTCTGAAACACACCTGCAGCTCTCCCTGCCCTAATCTCTCTTGAAGTGAGGGGAATGAAAGAACCTCCATACTGGGAGGAGCAGATCAACAGTCCTTCCTGTGTTTGCCTGTTTAGACAGGTGCCCACAGTGTGAGTGGATTGGGGAGGAGATGGCATGTGACAGGAGATGTGTGTTTTGCATCTGCTATCAGGGAAGTCTGTGGCTCTGTGGCAGCGGAGAGTTTTAACGTATACAAGCAGTGCAGTGTTAGTGTACAGGCAGCTCTCTAGCAACGAGCAAGGAAACCCTTCTGCATCTTGAACTGTTGTACTTTCCAGGTGACCTCTGCTCCTCCCCTTGTCCCCAGTGCCAATCTGCTGGCTGCTCCTGCACCCCTGGGCCCCCCCACCCCTGGCAAGGCAGGACCTTCTTTTGTTTCCTCAGCATGGTGTGCTTTTCTGGTCAGTGTGTGCTGGGATCTGCCCTTGGAGCTCCCAGTGCATTAACGTGGATAATATACTGTAGTGCATGGTTTGCTGCTCATAGAGCTCCTCACTGACTTGAGATGGCAGATCTCATGGGTGAAGGGTGGGAATTTGAAGGGCCTTTGCATGATGAATTTATGTGGATGCTGTGCTGAGTGTCCCCTGTAAACTGCAGGAGGTGGAAACAAACCTCCTTCAGGTGGGGGCTCCTCTGTGAGCTGTCAGGGAGGCTGGTCACCAGACCCCGTAGACACTGAGGTGTGCACAGGTGGTTGTGCCTGCACTGGTCAGCTGTGGCTGGCAGGAGTGTGTGGTTCCTGAGGTCAAGGGTGAAGTGCTCTGTTGCCACACATTGAATTCATCTCATCTCCTTTCTCTTTGGATGGAATTTATCACCTGTGTGTGGCATGTGTTGCTGCCCTGCCTGGTGGCTACAAACCCCTGTTTAGAGTGACAAGAGGTACAATCCTCTCAGTACAGTCCTTTCCCTCCTGTTGTGCTGTGCAGGAAGCTCTGGCTTTATCCTGGGGCTCTGGATGAGCTTTGTCTCCAGAGGCCTGTTGTCTCCTTGCAGTGCTGTGCTTTACACTGTCACTATAACAGTTTGGTAGCAGTTGTCTGTTCTGTGGTGGAAGATTTGTTTTAGGTTCAGGACATTGGGGTGTGATGGGGCTGCTCTGTGCCGCTGGACTAGGAGAGGTTGCAAGTTATGGGATGGTTGGGAGGAGAGAGGAGGGGAAAAGCTGTGTGTCAGGCTCCGTTGGGAGTCATTGCTGCATGTGAGGCAAGGCTGAGGAGTGTGTGAATGTGTGTGTAAAAAAAGCTGAATTTATGTATGTCATGAGAATTTTTATACAAAGGAGCAGAAAGCAGGATTTGTCACTGAGTAAACTAATCGACTGCAAGGACAAGCAGCTGCAGGACAGGGAATAGAGCTCCTCCTGTGGCTGGAAGAGCATATTCTACTACAGCTCTGAGCACTTCAGTATGTCCCTGCTCCTCCGGCTGTACTGGCAGCACACTGGTGGGCTGCTCACAAGTGTAGATTTCACGTCTGTTTTAATTTATTCTTTTAGTAAAAGAAAACATGCTCCAGACCAGCATCTCAGGGAGGGACTTCTTTGAGTGTCTCTAAACCTGACAGTAGCTGTGGCAGTGCAAAGTCAGCTAAAATAATCTCTCTTTCCTTAGAGTGGTTTGTCTGCAAAGAGGGCTGTGGTGGCCAAGGAGAGCACATGCTTTGTTTATAAGTTGTGAGCCTCAGTAAAACATTTCTCCCTCTCCTCTGGGAAGCCTTTCCAAGCTGTGTGTGCTGTGGTGGTGTGAGTTTCAGAAAAGGCCTCTGAGACAAATATCTGACTCCCTTTCCCTCCACCTGGTGCGTTTCCAGGTGTGACAACAGATGTGGCAGCCCTGTCTGCTGGGGATGCACTGCCTTCTCTGTAGGTAAACAGCAGGCAACTGCAAGGCAATTGCTTCCTTCCTCCTTCCACTGGCTCAGCTCAGGCATGGAATGAGAGCCACCTGAGGGGCCAAGGGGACTTGACAAACAGATATGCAGAAGGTGGGCAGAAGGGGGAAGATTTTCTAGCTGAAAGGGAGTTGAAATGAGGAAGAGAAGAGCATCTGTCTCAGAGAGGAGACAGAACTGAGAGCAGCAGCACAGGAATGGAGAGAGGTCAAGGGGAAGGGGCCCTCTGGATGGCGTCTGCTTTGTCAGCTGGCCAGGAACTGATGAGGTAAAGGGAGATTTTTGGCAGAGGCTTAGAGAGCACTGTACTGACTGCCTGGGATGTGCTGGTGACTTCTGCTGTATGTGCAGTGAAGGAAAATCAAATGCTCAGTGCACAGCTCTGCTGTTACACATCCCAGGGTCTCTGCATGTCTCTGCATGGGCAGAATACATGTGTGTATTTGATCCTGGCTCTCACTGTCTTCTTCAGACACCTCACTCCTGGAAACCCCCTGTCTGTCTCTGCAGGGGGGCCACTGGCAGCAACAGCAGGCATTTATCTGGTAAAGCACAGCAGCACTCAGTCTTTTGTTTTCTCTTCCCTGCAGTTCATGGCCCAGGGGAAAGCCGGGAGTAGCTCCCCTCCATCCACAGCCTCCAAGCCTGGCAGTCAGCTGGACACCATGCTGGGAAGTCTCCAGTCTGACCTGAACAAACTGGGTGTAGCTACAGTTGCCAAAGGTGTCTGTGGAGCCTGCAAGAAGCCGATTGCTGGGCAGGTGAGTGGAAGGTGCTGGCTCATTGCTGAACCTTGGGCTGCAGCTGGGAGTAATGGGGAGGGCTGTTTCGTGAGGCTGAAGAGACTGGAGATGCTGGAGAAACTGAAGTACTCTATTTATCCACTGGCTAGGTACGCTGTAAGCTCCTCCAGTGACCTCTACCCTGCCCCTGAGGGACTGCCCTCTCCTGAGATGATAGGTAATTCAGTTTTCATGCTACCCCAGTCCAGGGCTCACTTAAGTAGTAGAACTTGTCATTCTTGCTGATCTCCAGCTGGTATCTTGTCATGTGGTCTAGGGGAGAGGGAGGTAGAGTTGTTCTTCATGATTTGTCTTCCCAACAGGTGGTTACAGCCATGGGGAGAACCTGGCACCCTGAGCACTTCGTCTGCACCCACTGCCAGGAGGAGATTGGGTCCCGGAACTTCTTTGAGCGGGATGGGCAGCCCTACTGCGAGAAAGACTACCACAACCTCTTCTCCCCTCGCTGCTACTACTGCAACGGGCCCATCCTTGATGTGAGTTCCTTGGGGGATTCAGGGTGCTGGCAAGGTGCTGCAGGGCCTGGGTGTTAAAAACTCTACTTCACCTGTGTGTCCTGGGTGGAAGATTTTGTTTTGGGATTTCCATGTTTCCTTTGTACTTGCTCTGAAAGGGAAACAACTTGGCCCAATCAAATTCTTACACTAGTGAGAGGAGATAGTCCTTCTTACCTTTTGTGAAGTTCCTTCAGAACCCCACATTGCTCCATAATTCTGATTCCTCAGCATTTGTGTTTTGGTAGCCTGTGGTAACAGGCACCAGTGCTAGTCCTGAGGGCTGGACGGGGCCCTACGTAAGGGAGGAGGCAGTGCCTAAGATCCTTTTAGGGTAAAAAAAGTGTGCAGTGGGGAAAGCCTGAACGAGCCAGAGGCAGGGGCGAATTGACTCAGCTCTCTAAAGGACAGTCTATTTTAATGCTTGCTCTTGTCAGCACCAACATTAATGCATTCTCCCCTCCCTCCAGCCCCTCCCTACTCGCCTCCAAGTTGAAACAATCATTTACATGACTTGCACTTTGTGTCTTCTCCTGAACAGAAAGTGGTGACGGCTTTGGACAGGACATGGCACCCTGAACATTTTTTCTGTGCCCAGTGTGGAGCTTTCTTTGGACCTGAAGGTACTGCTGGTCTATGCAAGGAGCAAATAATCTCCTCCCTAAAATGCAGACAAGGGGGTGTAAGGCAGAGCTGCTGCTGGGGGACAGTCTGAGGGGACAGGGGAACTACTAGAGCTCCAAGGGCTATAGCTGTTTGTGGGGGAAGGATGCTACCAGTAATATCTCTTCTCCCCAGAGAGGAAGAGTATGCATGTGCTGGGATGGGAAGGGAACAGAACAAGGATCCTGCTGTGTTAGCAGGGGGAAGGATGATCCCACCCACACGGGTTATCCCACACAGCTTGTCTGGCCATAGGTGAAGACTGGGAGCTGATCCCTTTGCCTCTCCTCTCCTTTGGCAGGATTTCATGAGAAGGATGGCAAAGCCTATTGCCGCAAGGACTACTTTGATATGTTTGCTCCCAAGTGTGGAGGCTGTGCCCGGGCTATCCTGGAAAACTACATCTCTGCCTTGAACACCCTGTGGCACCCTGAGTGCTTTGTCTGTCGGGTAAGAAACCCAAGGTCCTTTGCACGACCCCTCTCTTTTCTACCCTGCAGGCATCTGGTCCCATATCGGAAAAGGCGTCTCTGGGGCAGTGAAGGGCAGCCAGTCCCACAAGATAAAAACATGTCAGCAACCAAACACCTTCTTGTTCCTCTGCCTGTTTACATTGAACTTTTGAGCTGCCTTTCTCCTTCTGTTCCCAGCTGCAATTATGGGCTTCTGCAGCAGCTCACAGATAAACAGAGACATTTTCTGTGACCTTTAAATAATTATAAGCTAAGCTTCTCTCTGAGCACTTGCCTCAGCAATCAGATTTTGAGGATCTTCCTCCCATGCTCCATCTGACAATGTAAACTAATGAGACTGACCTGGTTCAGACAAACATGCAAGTTAGTGAATTAGTGGCAGGCTCCATACAACAGGCATAATAAACAGGAATACTGTAGATTAAATGCTTGGCACTCTTTCAGAGAGCATTGCAAATATTAACTCTTAAAGGCCCCAAGAGATGAGCCAAATCAACCAGTGCTTCTTAGAGTGGGAGAGAAGGGCAGAAACCAGATCAAGCAGCCAGAACCACAAGCTGTTGATTCCTGGTGTGATGCTCAGATCTGACTGTCACCGTGCTGTTGGGACTGTTTGTGGCTCCTGCAGTGGTGTGCAGAGAGTGGAGGCAGAAGCTGTGCCTGACTCTGTGGCTGGGAAGGGCTGTGCCTTCTTGTGCAGAGATTGAGACTTTATCAAGCAGTTCTGCTCTCCTTTCCCCCTGCTGCCATACTGCCTGAATTAGTGGGGCCAACATGGATGTTTTCCAGGACACGAGATGTGATTCTCTTCCTGTTTTTGCTAAATCAGAGCAAACTTTTCAGCTGTCCTGCTGACTGAGGGAAGAGACTGTTTATTGAACTGTCAGCATTAGTAAAGTCTTGGACTCGCTGCAGGCAAGCTGTATTCATCCTGGTATTGTGAGTGTTTAGCAGCTCTGCCTGCTGTTTGCTGGACCCCTTTCCACATGTTGGGGTCCAGCGGTGTGTAACAGTCAGTGCCTTCGCCAGGGAAGAGGACAGCAAAACCAGGATTCTGCAAACATGGCTTCTCCTCTGGGGCTTGCTGCTGATCTATTTGGCAAATCTGGCGGCGTCCTGAACTCTCTCCTACACTCTGCTGCCTCAGTTTCCCACTCGTACAAGGAGGGGAGTCTCCCCAGTCTGGTGGGAGTGGTGGGTGCTTCCGTTGCAGGTTCTAAAGTGTAGAGTCCTCAGCTGCCTGACACGGAGGGGGAGGAGGAGCTCTGAACACTAATTAGCATGTAGCTGGTGTATCCTCTTCTCCTTATCTGTTCAAAATCGTTAGTGCTGTAGAACAAACAGTTTCTCCCAGCAGTGATCCGTATGTAACTGCAGGAGATGTTTCGGGTTGGACAATCCTTTGCAGAGTGTACCAGCCTAATGCCAGCCATTGTGGAGGGGTCACTTGTGAAGATTAATTGTGCTTCATTTTCTCAGCTGGAACCAGTCCAATGTTCATCAGGATTCTGCTGCATGAGAGTCTGTCTTGGTCCCTCCTTCTGCCTGCCCTTGTGGGGAAGCTGGAGTGAGAAAAAACCAAACAGGGAAAGGTGCTGCAGTGTTTCCCACCTCAGAGAAAGCAGTGTTCTCCTTTCTCCTGGCTGGACAAATCTAGTAGCTCATCCATAGTATTTTCTTTGTAGAAGTGAAGCTAGCCGGGGCAAGGAGCTGGTTAATTCCCTTTCTTGTGCCTGTATCTGTCCATCTCTCAGCCTTTTCTTGGAAACTCTTCTTGGTGGACAGTTTGGCTCTAGACAACAGGACAATAGTGAAGGGCAGCAGTTCACCTGCCCACAGAACAGCTGGGCTCTGCCACAGAGGTGGGTCGTGGAGCTGCTCCTCCCCACATCCCTGGCTTCTCACACAACCTGTCCCCTCTGCTTTGTCCTCCTGCAGGAATGTTTCACCCCGTTCATCAATGGCAGCTTCTTTGAGCACGATGGGCAGCCCTACTGCGAGGTGCACTACCACGAGCGCCGCGGCTCCCTCTGCTCCGGGTGCCAGAAGCCCATCACAGGACGCTGCATCACTGCCATGGGCAAGAAATTTCACCCTGAACACTTTGTCTGTGCCTTCTGCCTCAAGCAGCTCAACAAAGGAACCTTCAAAGAGCAGAATGACAAGCCCTACTGCCAGAACTGCTTCCTCAAGCTCTTCTGTTAGAGGCACCATCGATGGGCGCTAAAGCATCTTTCTGCCACCCCCTTGGCAGTTCTGTCTCTCTGAACATTACTGTGATTTAGGAACCTTACCAGGCAGGGGAGGAGGGGGGTGGGGGGTGGGGATTGCTTTCTGCTGCTGTGGAGAGGCAGTAGATCCAGAGATGAGACGGACCATTAAACTGGAAACGCCCTTGCTGTGTCTCAGTAGAGAGAGGCCGAGATCCCTCATGACGGTGTGTGTGTCTGTGTGTGTGACTGACAGCTGAGCTTAGCTCGAGGGCTCCAACAGGGAGATCTTCCCAGCCCCCTCCTGGCAGCAGGAGTCTTTGCCAGTATGTTTCAGCCTGTGTCAGCTCCCTGAGCAGATCGAGACACTTGCAGACAACACAGCCCTCTGCTTTGACACCTCCTTCTCAGGCTTTTGCCTGCACGTGTGCAGGGTGAGCGGCAGCCCGGCGAGGGCACCCCGTGACCTCAGGGCCACCCTGGCTCCCCTCACAGAGCCACACCACGTGTGTGACTTGCTGAGACCAGAGCACCGGCACAGGCAGCCAAGACCCTGCAAGGGTCTCTCCAGTTCCATTACACTGTAAGGAGATAATACCACTTACTTTTTCTTTTTTTTAATTAAGAGGAATCAAGATGTTACTGTGTGGGGTAGGGGTTTTTTTCCCCTGGTTTGTTATGCCCTTTCTCGATGCCTTTTCTTAGCACACCGGAGCAGGAGGTGGGGTAAGCCCTGACCATCCCTCAGCGCTGATGTGTGCTCCTTGTGGGAACATCCCATGCCAGGCATCTCCATCCAGGCCAGCTCAGGGCATCTGCTCCCCTCGCCTGCTGCTCCTGGGAGAGAGGAAGAGGCATCATCCCTTCTTTAAATGCAGGTGCAGAGAGGTCAGAGCAGCCTTTTTCATCCATCCCTGTTATGAGTGAGTGTGATGTGTGTGTGTTTATCTGGCCTGAAACTCTCCCATCTGTCAGGGCCTGAAACTGTCACAAGAGTGGGGAGAAGTGGAGGGGGTTAAGAAGTGAGGAGAAAAAAAAAAATCCCAAATTGATATCCTTTCTTCCTCTTTGCTAATGAGACCTGTCAGCCCCTTGGTGTTTCCCTTTTATGTGCTCTTGTTGAACATGTTCTACTGAGAGATGCTACAGCAATAACCTTTTATATTGACTGTTACTGGTATAACAAGTCCCGTGGGTCAGGTGTGCGTGGCACACTTGGAGTTTTACTATCAAAGTGAATACTGTATCCTGTCTTTGATAAGAACTGTAGATTTCTACACTGATTTTGAATTCATATCTAATTTACTTTTAATCCTCTTATACAGAAATTGGTTTTGAAGTGATTTTAAGAAAGCAACTTTTATATCAAGCTGTGCTGTTCTAGGCAGTGTGCCAGTTGTGCTGGCTTACTGCATCTATAACCTCAATGCTTTATTAAGCCAAACTAACATTCAATATTTCCTTTTTATTGTGGGTTGGGAGGGGCTGGAATCTATGGGGAAGGGCATGTGACTTGTATTTTTTCCCTGGCACAGGCAGGTGAACTGTGAATAGCTTTTTTTTTTTTCCCTCTCCTCTGGGTCACCTAAAAGTGTGTTTTCTGCTTTTGTTGTAACCTGTAAACTGCTGTATTTGAATCACCTGCCTTTCTCCCAAAGCCCAGCTTTCAGGATGTTTGGGTAAGTCTTAATGTGATGCTTTGGGGGAAGAGCTCAGACCTTTGCCCTCTGTTTCTCCTCTTCAGCCACCTGAAATCAGAGCAGGGTAAATTGGGGAAGGGGCTCCCTTTGTCCTGTGGAAAAAAAGGTCTTGTGACTGAGGAGGAGAAACTGGGATAGACAGACTCTGTTCCTGACTAGCTGTGTAACTTTGGGCCAGTCACTAAACCTTACTGTGCCTCAGTTTCCCCATCTGTAAAATGGGGGCAGTTTAGCCTGGATTTGTGAGGTTGTTGTGAGGCTTAGCTCGTGTTTGCTAAAAGCACTTTTAGGTCTCTGGCTGGAGGGTGCTATGGAGAGGGAAGGACTGCGCTGAAATTCCCAGTGCCATTCTGTGGTATCAGCCGAGGCAGCCCAGGGAGCAGTTTGGAATTACTGCTCCGGAGTGCTACAGCACTGTCACCAGCGGCATCTGGGTGTGCTTTTGCAGCTTGGCAGGTGCATTAGGGGCCCAGAGTGACTGTGTCCGAAACCAGCCCAGCCTTCGGCTGGAATCCGCAGGTCACTGTCCCACGTAACCTTGTCGTGGTGCTGCTCTGCCCTGCTTGGGCCACTGAAACCATTTCACTCATTTCCCCTACAAATGAACCTCAGCGTGTGGGTGTGAGGCCGAAGGGAGCTGTGGGAGCACTGGAGCTGTGTCAGCTGGGCTGAGTGTAGCTCTGAGAGAGTTCAAGAGCCAAGAATCCTTATGCATTTGCCTTTTCATCTGTGAAGTCGATTTGACTTAAATGGGTATTCCTAAGCTGCGTGTGTTTATCTCACTGAAAAGGTCAATCCTTGGTGCCGCTGAGAGGACACACAGCTGTTGTGTCCAAGTGTCAGAAAGGGGTGAGATGTTTCTAGCGCTGCCACGCTGTGTGTGACACCTGCAAGTTGTGTAATCATGTGCCTCAGTTTCCCTGTGCGGGGAGTCTTTAACCTACCTCACTCACTGCTAGTTGAGGGTTGTGTCAGTGACGCTCCTGGCACACTGGGTGCTGTGAGGGCTGCTGGGGGCCGAGGGGAGGCTCGGGGTCCTTAGTGCTTAACTGAGATCATTACACATTTACCTCCTGCCTTCATCTGGTGCCTGACGCGCTGGGATGCTGCACCGATGCTACTTTGCCAAATAACGACTTGTGGTGTCCCAAATGCCTGTGTAGTTCATTGCAGGTGCAGTTCCAGGGTGGCACAGCCGCGTGTGGGGCTGGGGATGGTGCTGGGTGGCCCCAGCCCCGGCGAGGAGCGGGCCGCGGCTGTGACGGGTGCTCCGGCAGGGTCTGTGTGTGCCCCCGGACCGGCCCTACCGCTGGGGAAGGTCTGTCACGGCACGTCCGGGCTGGGCTGGGGGAAGAAGCTTCGCTGGGTCG
>VZRE01008302.1:664095-707904 GCA_013396775.1 Cephalopterus ornatus | reverse complement strand
GCGCGGGGGCGGCCGCGGGGCCCGGCCGGAGAGCAGCGGGGAGCCGCCGTTTTACCGCCCCGGTCGGTGCCGGGCTCGGTGGGCCCGCCGTTCTCCTCCGGTACCCCCCGGTTCGCACCCCGCTCCCCGCGCCCGGGCTGCCCCGGACCGCCTGTTTAACCCTGATGGACTTGGGGGGTTCCCAAGGCAAGCCCCGGTCTCCTCAAGTTAGGTTTTCCTAGCTTCTTTTATTATATTACCTTTTTGTCCTTTGTATTTGCTCGCAGCGGCGTTGCTTGTAGGCTGGCTTTGTGACGCGTGTGTACACGAACATCCCAATAAAAGTAAAAAGCAAATGGGTGAAGCTTGTCCCAGCTGCTCTTGTGTGGTGACTGGGGAGTCGGGGTTTGCGCAGTTTCTGTAAGTCACTGAGATGCCGGGGAAGTCCTGTAGCGTTATACATAATTTGTAATTTCAGTTTCTAGACAGTTGGGAGAATTTAAACACGTTTTTCCTGTCTGTACATCTGCTTGCTTGTGATTAAGCAGCTTAAGTGCAGCTTGGTTTGGGGTTTGCATATGATGAACGCCTGCGTTGGAAGGTTTGAAGGCAGAACAGCTCCTTAACGGCTTCTGGTTCTGTCGGTTGTTGGTTGTCCTCCACAGCTTGACCCAGTCCTTGCTGTTCAGGGGTGCAGCCCTGCTTCCAGCCAGTTTTAAGGAGAGCTGGGGGTGTGAAGTGGTCACAGGCTCAGGGAGGTGTAGATGGTCCTTCAATCCCAGGTAGTTGCTGAGCAGGATTAGCTTTCCAGTGTGTCAGCAAAAAGCTTCACTGAAAGCAGTTCCTGAGAAGCTCTTTGAAAAAGAGTGACGGGAGAAGGAATAGTTTTGATGAGTTTCTAAAGACATGCTGGTTTGCTGCCCTTCCCAGATGATTACTGTTAAGATATAAAGTTGCTAAATTTAAGAGCAGGAGTTCAAAAGCCCTCCCTGGAGAGCTGTGTTTTGGTTTATGTAAATGCAGAGGTGAGTGGTCTCAGTCCCCTCCCTCCAGCAGATCCCAGCACAGGCATAAAAGAACCTTTGGGTTGCATGAGGTGATTTTTTGTTTTGCTTGGGTAACCTTGGACACAGCTGATGGCATGTGGAGGAGTTTGGCAGCGAGGCACAACCTCTTCTAATCTGGTAAGTCCAGCTGACAAAATTAATTTTGGAAAACAGGACATGCCAGTACAGAATTTCACAAGTACTGACACCTGGAACCACAGGTCAGCTTTTCAGGATGGGCAGTTACAGTCACCCTGGGCTGTCTGCAGTCTGGAGCCCCTCTTTGGGGCTGCCTGGGCTCTGGGCTATAACGTACATGAAAAAGCTCCTTTGAGTTCATGTAGCGCATGATTTTTTGCTTTCAGAGGTCCTGTGCTGCAGGTTATTGGTGTTAGCTCTTACTCTGTGTTGCTTTTAGAGGGGTAAGTGTCTCTTACAGAGCATGAGCATTGTGCCAGGGGACAGGTTAATGAACAGAGAGCAGTCATCCTTCAGCCAAGGGGACGGAGTTTCATGGCGTGTGATGCACAGTGACCCTTCCCCGGCACATGAGACCATGGATGCCCAACGTTTGGGCACTGAGAGGTCACGTGGCAGCAGATGACATGTTCTACTTGCCTGGTTTGTGTTCTGTGGGTTGATATCAAAGGCAGTCTGATGTTGTTTCCTCTTTGTGGTTTCAGATTTCTGACACACTGAAGCGCTTTGCGGTAAAAGTAACTACAGCCAGCGTGAAGGAACGGAGAGAGATCCTCAGTGAGCTGGGAAAATGCTTTTCTGGGAAAGGTAAGAGCTTGGGGGACATCGTCCTGCTTACCAGGGTGGAGGAGAATGTTAAAATGTTTTGTTTCAAGGGCTGTGCTCCATCACAGTGTTAATTCCAAGTGTGGAGTTTGTAGGTAGCACCGAACCCTGTTTTTGGCACATGTGGTTTTTCCAGTCAGCTGTACCACTGTGTGTATTAGTTCTTCATTAGTGTTTCAGTTGCCTGACTCAGCCTATTTTTTTAATTCTCATGGAATATTTAGATACATGTCTAGGGAAGGGAGTGTCGAAGATTTCAGGTGGTCTTAACGAAACAGTTGAAGCAAATTTTTAAAACTTTCTTATTTCTCTGGTTTTCTGAAGATGTGTTCCATGTGTTCCAATTTTTGCCATTATTTTTAAAAATATGCATAGAATGTACAAAAAGAGGGAACTTTTACTTGCAAGCAGTTTCATAGATGTGATGTGAGCAGTTTACTGATTTCAGTTGTGGAGTGAATTGTGTTTGTTAAAGATTAAGAGCTCATCAGTTTTTGAAGAAATGTTTTGAAATACATTGTTACAGATCTTCCAGAGGGTGCAGTGAAAGGCCTTTGCAAACTCTTCTGCCTGACTCTGCATCGATACCGGTGAGTAAATTGATGTGGAAAGGCTGTATGATTTCATCCATCAGTATTTACATGTTTATTAGTTAGACTGTTCTGGAGCATCTGGAAATGTTAGTATGCAGTGTCACAGTGTGACACTGAAGGGTGTCATCTTGTAATTAGGCTCTCAGGGTAGGTTTGACATTAAAAAGTTTTACAACACTTGCCTTGCGTTTCACCTTTAATTTTGAAATTAAAACTTTCGTCCTGTGGTTTAGTTTGCAAGAGTGAAGACCCGTGTCCTTGTGAAGCAAGACTGAGGTATCTTATAGATGCCTTTTAGACACTTGTAGATGGGATTAAATCATGGCCTGTTGTAGAGGAGCTGTTCAGAACCTGTTTTCTTCTGCAACATGCTGGAGAGCCTCCGCATAACTGCTGTTGCTTGGGGAAGGGAATGGAGCTTTCTGCCAGAAACTGTTCTGGTTTTTGGAACAGAAAGGATAAACTAGTTGCTATCTCCACACAGAGTCCTCTGTGTGGTGCAGGGGCAGTAATGTTGTGATGTTGGCAGGTTTGTGGTGCTCACTGACGCTCGTTTGTCACTGCAGGGATGCAGCGTCCCGCAGAGCCCTGCAGTCCGCCCTTCAGCAGCTCGCGGAGTCCCAGCCGGAGGCAACAGCAAGAAACCTTCTGCACTCACTGCAGTCTTCAGGGATCGGCGGCAAGGCTGGAGTTCCCAGGTGATGGATGAGTTGTGGAAATGGTTCTGAGTTGCTGGTAGTTGCTCTCGTGTTCAGAGAGGTTCTGCTGCTGCTGCTTGGCAGGGGTGTTAAACACCTCCAGAGACAAAGCTCTTAATGCTCTTCACATGTTCCTCTCTTACTTCTTTCTTGTCTTCTGGGAAAGCAGTGTGTAAATATCCTGGTATTAGTGCTGGTGGATTGGGTCTGAGTTACAGCTTTGCTTTTGTTGAACTTGAGATCTTTTATCAAGAAACAGTCTCCAAAATGATTAGGAAAGGGGATTTCCTTACCCATCAGGTCTTCAGTTGGTGGAATTCAATCCCTCAGTATAGACAGGGAGATAATGAAATTGGAGGCTGAGCTGAGCAACAAGCAGCTCTTCTCTTGTGGTAACTTCTGGAAACACTTGTGGTTCCAAAGGGTGACTTTAGGGTGTTGGTGAGCTGACACAGGCCATGGGGTGCCATCCTGTAGTGCCTTTGTGGCTGAACTAAGTGCAGCTTTAGAAAAATCCCTGATCTGGGTTTCAAGGCTTGCAGTGGCAGGATGTTCACCCTTCAGTCCTGGTGACTGGCCTTGTGTGCAAGGACACTGTGTACATTTTTTCACTTTAAGGTAGAGATCTAAAGGGGGTGAGGATTCTCAGGGAGCTGAGAGGTGGGATCTGTTACTTGGAGCAGAGGCAGGGGGTGAGAGTTGGCAGAAACCAGAACCAAGCAGGGTGCCAGAAGTGAGATGAGGAAAGATTTGGCAATCTAAGGCTGGGAAGCTCTTGACAGTAAAGTTGAGCAGCAGGTGAGAAATCTTGAGTCACTTTTTAGGCACTCTCAGTTGGTAAATTATTTAACTCTCGTTTCTGTAATGCCACTGGGAAGATCCAAAAATGGCCTCTTTCTTCTGCTAAGGTTTCTCATTCCCAGCAGGCAAGACTTAACCTCTGGTGTGCTGTTTGGAAGCTCTGAGTGTCAAACCAGAGCTGAAACAGCTTCCGAGGGCTGATAATTTCCTTCAAAAGCTAAGGCTTTAGCTGCATTTTTGTGTGACAAAATTACTTGTCAGTCAGGTGCTGTTCTGACATGGGCAAAGGTGGGTCTGTTATGGTCTAGTAGATGTAGATTTCCTTCTGGGAGCTGTAGATTTACCTCCCTCTCCTGTTTGTTCAACAGTAAGAGCAGTGGATCTGCAGCTCTGCTGGCGCTCTCCTGGACGTGCCTGCTTGTACGCACAGTCTTTCCAACGCCTGACAAGAGACAGGGAGAAACCTGGAAGAAACTGGTAGGTTCTTTTTGGTTTGCAGAAGTATTCCTTTGGAGATAAGGACTTGAATATTTGAAATGTCTTCAAGTTGCTGAAACGTGGCAAATGATTTTGAATGTAACTGGTAACAGCAAGTTAAAATCCAGGGATTCTGGTGTGTTTTGGTCTCTCCTGTTCTGCTGGAGAAAGCAGGAGATGTATAAAGCATGGGACAGGGGCAGTCTTGCAGCTGTCCATACGGAGGTGGCTGCTGGTGTCTCCAAGGTGTATCTGCAGCGTGGCATGAAGGCCTTATGCCTCCTTTGAAGTGTGAGATTCTGTCCCACAGTATCAAGTAGCTTTTTACTTTATTTTCACCTCCTTTAACAACACAAACCTGTGACCGCGCTCACAGCACCTTGGGATATAGCTGAAACACATTTTAAGAAGGGATATAATCTGATATAAATTGCTGCTTTCAAAGATGGAGTTTCCAAAACTGTTATTCATGGTTCTGCAAAGAGGTGCATGTGGGATGAAAGCAATGGCAGGTTGTGGGAAGAGCTTACATGACCTAAGGATATTTTCTTAAGCAGATTCTGCTAATCTCTGGCATTTGGCACGTCTTATTTGATATGAGCTCTCTGAGAAGCAAGTGGATGAAGGCTTTCTTGACTGTTGCCCTTGGCAGGTGGAGGTTCAGTGTTTGCTCCTTTTGGAAGTCCTGGGAGGTTCTCACAAGCAGGCGGTGGATGGGGCCGTGAAGAAGCTGAACAGGCTGTGGAAAGAGGTGATGTATATACCTTATGTGCCATATTCAGTAGCTCTTCTGGGTTCTGTGGTGTTAACATGCCTTGCCTTTTGTCTCTTCAGAACCAGAATCTGGTGGATCAGTACCTATCTGTCATTCTTGGTCTTGAACCAAACCAGAGTTATGCTGCGATGCTGGGACTTGTGGTGCAGTTTTGCACAGCCCAGAAGGAGATGGATATTATTAAACGATACAAGGTACATCTGCTGTACTGCTGTTTTTTGGGGGGCATAAGAAGCTTCACTTGTTGTCATGGAGAAGGGGCTGAACAGATGTCTCAGTGAGGCTGGTACTTTGCATCTGCCCCTGTTTCACTGTATATATTCAGTAGTTCTGCACTTTAGAGGAGGTTTAGAGGTTTAGAGGAGGTGCTAGATCTGTGGCTGTTTGGTGTTGCCTGGGCATTTCTGTGGATTGCCAACACTGCAGCTTCCCGCCTTCTCCCTGCTGTGGGAATGAAAGGCAGCAGGTAGCTCTCAGTGTGGTTTGAGTGTCGGGCTCAGGATAGAGCAGAGAGCAGTGATTTCTGCTTGACTGACTTATGTGAGGGTAGAAGCAAAGCTGCTGTGTGGGGAGTAGGGCAGCCTTCCAGAGGAGAAGGAGGTGGGGTGTTCAGCCTGCTTTCCTGACAGTGTGCTGGGAGCTGTGTACAGCTTATGATGTGGCTGTAACCTGGTGTTTCTGCTTGCTCAGAGTGCTCTCCTGGATTTCTACTTGAAGACCATCCTTATGAGCAAGACAAAGCCTCAGAAGCACGTGCTGGTGAGACACTGTTGCAGAGGTGCTTTGCGTTGTGCCCTGGCAGCGTCGGCAGCGGTGCTGACGCTCTGTTCCTTTGCAGGACAGCTGCTCCCCACTCCTCCGCTACGTGTCCCACGCCGAGTTCAAGGACTCGGTTTTGCCAACTCTGCAGAAATCCCTGCTACGGAGTCCTGAGAATGTAATTGAAAGTGAGTGTGTTGTCTCTGTGTGTTGCTCTGTCAAAGAGCCTGCAGAGCTGTTCCTTAGAGGTCTGGAGCTGTTGGGGCAGTGTCTCTCTGGACTGTGCTGCTGGTCCTATGAGTGCAGGCAGCGGGATTGTCTGGCATCTGAGGGTTACATGTGGAGAAGCAACATTTGTGGTGTGATCCCAAGTGTCAGGGTATGTCATAGCTACTGTTTGCACCAAGGACGGGATTTCACAGCTGAGTGCTAAGAATAATCCTGAATTAATCTGTTCACTGGGCATCAATTTCAGTAGGGTTTTTTTATTCCTACTCCTTACTTTCCTGACTCTCTTGATGTGAATTGTGGGGAAGGGTGTATTAAAATGCTAAAAACAGTTACTTAACAGAATGTAATGTGCCATTATCTCTTCTGTCTTCAGCAATCTCTTGCTTGCTGGTGTCTGTGAACCTGGATCTCAGCCAGTACGCTCTAGACATTGTGAAAGGACTGGCCAGTAAGTGCTCCCACTTCTGGAGGGAATGATGAATTCAGAATAAAGCTTTCCTCAACTTTCTGGGTACACCTGTAACAGCTTCATTACTGATGAAGAGGTGGTTTTACATGGGAGGGAGGATGGTGCTGTAACTTGGAACTGGAATAGTTCACATGATGGTTCCGGAAGCTGAGTTAAGCCAGGTGTAAAGATATGTCCTTGCCTTGCTGCTTTTATGCAGTTTGTCTTAAGCAACTCTTAGCTTGTGCATTATTTTCTAGGTCATCTGAAATCAAACAGTGTGCAGCTGATGGATGAAGCAGTTGTGGCATTGAGGAACCTGGCTCGGCAGTGTAGCGATCCTTCGGCTGTGGAGTCGCTGGGCAAACACCTTTTTGCCATCTTAGGGGGTGAGTAAATTGTAGGATAAGCAGTGGGGATGAATACAGGTTTGACAGCCTCAAGGAGTTCTGTGTGTTGTATTTTCTGTTGTCTTCAACTGCTTGTATGGCAGGGGTGGCTCAGCCTGGTGCAGGGATAATGGGGTAGGCTGTTGTATTTTGGAGAAGATTCTCAATGTAGCACATAGCAGTCGTCTGTAAGTCACCTGTCACCCCTGTCTTTCTTGTTGGCAGGCTCAGAGGGGAAGCTGACAGTTGTTGCTCAGAAGATGAGCGTCCTTTCAGGTGAGGATCCTAGAAGAAAACTGCTTCTCTGGTGAAAGACATTCAGCAAAAGGCTGAATGGGAGGGATCTGTATTTCAGCCTTCAGGGTTCCCTGCCTGTCAGTCTGAATTGGCTGTAGTTGAAGCCACAGAGGGTGCTGGACACCACATGCTGGTTCCTGGCTTTCTATTCAAAGAAAATAATTGGCTGGGAGGCCAAATATTTTATTCAAAGAAGACTTGTTTCCTGAGTAAAAATGAAGACAGAGAGCCTGCAGTGTCGGTACCTGGTGGATGTGACATCCAGATGTAGTGACAAGAAAAAAGATGTCTGTGCAAGGATTGAAATGGGAAGGGTCATTCTTGATTGGCTTTAGATTTTGTGCTGGTAGTTTGGGAACTGCTCAGAGAATTCTGTCCTTTCAGGGATTGGCAGCCTTAGTCACCATGTGGTTTCTGGACCCTCCAGCCAAGCTCTGAGTGGAACCATGGCTGAGCTTTTCATCCCTTTCCTGCAACAAGAAGGTGAGACCTCTTGCCTTTGTTCTGGTTTTGCAAAGCTGCTTTTATCCTGAGCAGGATTTCCACATGGCCTGTGATTCAGGATAAATCTGGATTCTTGGCTGCTGTGCTAAGGAGTCTGTTGCCCTGTTGTGATGAGCAGCCCCATGGAGACAGTGCAGTGCCTGTTAGGAGCACACANGCTGCTTTTATCCTGAGCAGGATTTCCACAGTGCCTGTTAGGAGCACACGTGTTCTTTTCTTGCATTCTGATCTTGTTACCTGCTTTCTGGTTTATGTTCCTGTGCTTTATGCAGTTGCTGAACTGACGTGAGCTCTGTGTTTCTTCCAGTCCACGAAGGCACGTTGGTTCATGCAGTCTCTGTCCTGGCTCTTTGGTGTGTTCGGTTCACCACAGAGGTTCCTAAAAAACTGGTAGAATGGCTCAAGAAAGCTTTCAGCCTTAAAACCTCGACTTCAGCTGTGAGACACGCCTACCTGCAGTGCATGCTGGCCTCCTTCAAAGGTGAAACTGGGCAGCTTTACTTTTGTCTTACACTTAAATTGTAAGGTTTCTAGCTCAGGGACCATGCTTTTGTTTTATATAGCACCCAGCTCACTGAAATCGTGGTCTGTGCCTTTGACTCTTGGAAGCTTTAAAAAAAGAAAGAAAATTACTGTGTTTGAAAAGAAGAACTTAAGAAATTATTATCTTTTGGTGATCCTCTTGAGATTTGCATCTGGTCCTATCCCCTTTGACTGCAGCATTTCATCCACAGTTGTTAGACCTCTGGGATTCCTTAACTTCTGAATGTTTGAAGTGGAACAGATGGTCACGGCTTGCCAGGAATTTACTTTCCCTGTCCTAGGGAAACATTAATCTTTGAAGTCAGACTTCCTGTGATTTGAATTAATTCCTTTAATGTAACTGAATTAGCATTTTCTTTTGCATCCCGTCAACAGAAACTGGTATTGAGATGGGACTGTTCTGTCTGTGAGGGAAGGACTGAAGTGGTTACCATCTAGCTTTTCACAGTTTCATGGTAGTGATTGGCAAATGCTCTGGGAGATTCAGAATCGCCCCCAGCGTGTGTGTGATTCCTTTCCTTGTCTCATGACAGCAGAAGAACCACTTTCCAACCATGTTGTTTTGTAACCTGTCTCTTTTGTCTCCTCAGGTGACACATTATTGCAAGGAATGGATTTGCTGCCGATGCTCATCCAGACAGTAGAAAAAGCAGCATCTCAAAGTACTCAGGTTCCCATGGTAACTGAAGGAGTTGCTGCAGCTTTGTTGATCTGCAGGATGTCTGTAATTGAGGGACAAACTGGTAAGGTCACAAAACATCTGGCAGAATCCAATATAGACAGGTTCTGAGGGTTAACACTTCTTCCTGGCAATGTGCAGGGGATACTATTCCCTAATCTGTGAATAGTTTCTGCATAGAAAATCATTGCTGTTTTGTAAATCAGGGAAAGATTAATTCCTGTCTCATTCAGAGAAGAATTCTTGCTCTTCCATGGCTTTGCAAATTCCAGCTTCCATTCAGTTAGGGCAATATTCCTCTTTATTCTGACAGAAGATGTTCACTCAGACCTTACATGGTAGGAGTTGACTGATGCGTTGAAATAATTAGTTGATTGTTAGTTGGGTAGTGTTTTGGAAAGCATGAAGAACTGTCTGAGTTCTTACATCTGTCAGAATATAAAAACCAGGTGTATTCTACCAAAAGCAACACACCACTTCCCTCCTTTCCTTCATTTTTAGGAAGGTTTGCCTTATGATTAAGATGAAGCTGAATCAGGCTTTACAGTTCACATGTGTAAGTCAGAGAAATGTATTTTTGTCAGCAGGTGGTTTTTGGGCACATTTATAATTCTGAATGAGAGACATGAGAGGGTTTAGAGCTGAAGACAAGTAAGGCTTAGAAGGAACTTGAGGGATTTCAGGAGACAGAATTCTGCTGCATTTTATGTACACTGGTGATTCTGACTTATTTTGAAACATCCTTGATAGACATCTGTTCTTTTCCTGTCAGAGTCTAAGCTGAGTGGTTTCTGGCAGCTGATTCTGGATGAGAAAAAACAAATTTTTACATCTGAGAAGTTCTTGCAGTCTGCATCAGAGGAAGGTAAATTGGCAGTTATTGTGTATCCAGTTGCTGTTTAACTCTGTTTCTTAGTACTTACAAGAACTAACGTTTTTGTTAGCCCTGCTCCATGATTCTTGGAGGATGCAGTTTCAGATTAAAATGAACAGTGCACTCTTCAGAAGTACACCTAGACTAGTTGTATGGCAGTGAATCAGTTTACTTCTTGATGAACCTGTTATCACACATTTATCATTCCAATACAAAATGTGTCTGAGTGGTGTTCCCATTTGTGAGGTGCAGCCAATCTGAGGGATGTGGAAAATGCCTAAAATTTAGAATAAGATGGGAGAAAGTAAAATAAGGCTGGAGAATAAAAAATGTAGGTGAAAATCTTATTAAGAAATGTGGGGAAAGAGTAATAACAGATAGAAATGAATTGGGCTATAAATTAGTGTCTCTGTGCTTTGTTTTGATCTCTTGTGTTTAAAGATTAATTGAAAAATAATTAATGGAATGTGCCCGACAGAAAACCTTGCTATCTACATTGTAAACTGGAAGTTTTGAAGAAGAGTTCATTAATCATTCTCTGAAATGAATTAATTTATCTTTTCTACAAAGGTACAATAGGTAAACTTTTCTAAGTGGGAAATGTAATTTCTCCTTTGCTTTCTGCAATCCCTGTTTCCTGAAGGCAGTATGTATATCCATTCATTTTCCCTCCTAAGTCTGCAAATACCCTGAAACAGTGTGATTTGGAAAAGTTTAGATTGGTCCCTTAGGATGTTAGATCCAAGAACTAATGCTGAGAGTAAATACTGTCATGGTTTGTTGTTGCTGATTTTGGCAAAGCTGTCCAGCTGTGACATCATTAATTGTCATTATCATGACAATCACGATACCTTGGATGTCAGATCCATACTTAGGGGGTTATAACCCACCCCATGTTTCAGGGCTTCTGCTCCTGCTTTTCTGAAGTGGTTGAGCATCCATTCACAAACCAAAGGGCCCAGTGACAGCTGACACTCAGTACTCATTTCATTTCACTGAAGCTGTTTGGGGAGAGCTCAGGAATTAAAGTACTGATGCAGCGAGTGTGGTGTTTATCATTTGCTTTGCTCTGTCGACTTAAACCAAAATAGGTCACACACAGTGGTCAGGAAAATTGTCCTGGGATCCAGCTAACAACACTTCTATGAAATCATGGTTCTCTTCCCAGTCTTGGCAGACCTGAGTTGGATTTGTCTCTAGCTTCACTGAGAAGATTATGTAGAGGCTCAGCCTGGGGAGCTAGTTTACTGTGTCCTGCTTGCTGTTTGTTTGTTTTGAGGTGAAAAAAAAAAAATCTGCTTCCTTATGAAGTTCCGTGCTATTTTAAATATTTGTCTTTTCCCACAGCCATGTGCACAGTGCTGCAGCTGACAGAGCGCCTGCTCTTGGATCATGCCCAGCGACTGCCTGAAAGTAAAGTCCAGTACGTAGAGTGCCCTTCTGCCACAGACCCGTGTCTGATCCCGCAGTGCCGGTGTGGGCAGTGGGGAGGGTGGGCTTGGGACGTGGCACAGAGGGCAGAACTCTTGGTGCTTTTGTGTCCAGCTGGTTTGCAGAGCTGCCTCCCTGGCTACCCCCGTGCGTTTGTCTGTTTTCAGGCAGTATCACCGTGCCCTTGTTGCTGTCCTGCTGAGTCGGACCTGGCACGTTCGGAGACAGGCCCACCAAACAGTCAAGAAGCTCCTGTCCTCTCTGGGAGGGTACAAGCTGGCCTATGGGCTCTTGGAGGAGCTCAAAGTGGTTCTCAGTTCTCACAAGGTGAGTAGCCAAAAAGGCTGGTCTCTGCCCAGGCAGTTGTTTGTGTACTGTCAGGCACCTCCCTGCCCTGGATTTGCTGTTAGTATTGACATACAGCCTGATGTGAAGATTATTCAGCTCCAGATGTTCTCCTAGAATGCCGTTTGTTACTGGATTACTGCATATTACAGTATCAATGTCTATGGTGTGCTTAGTCTTCCATATTTATATACAAAAAGACATATTATTCAGAATTATTTGGGAAGGAAGCTGTAGTTTTCCATGGCCTTCTATTAATTTAATGCAGATTTAATCCCTGCTGGAAGACCAAGTGCTTAATTCCTTTCTTTGTATTCTGGCTCCTTAGCCCTGGCTTATAGCTCAGGCTGCCTACTTAAAACAAATATAGATACTTTAATGGCAACTACAATAAAAAATTAAAGAGGAAACACAGTCCTGTATTATTGGGCTTGCTGCTAGGGCAGCACCATGTCAAGTTGTGTAAGAGGTTGAGTTGCATTGATTAGGTAGCCAGGCTGGGACTTGGTAAATAATCTTCCCATGTAACAGATACAGCCTGAACAAAGTATTTTTGAAAAGATACTGGGTAAAATTAGACTGCAGAAGTCGGGCATACTGTTCCCAGGCAGCTGGCTCAACTTTACCAAAGTCTTCTTTGCCAGAAGTGATCATTTCAGTTTTATTTTACCCCAGCTTGCCAAACTGACTGTAGTCCTCCACGGCTAATCTTTCTGTCACTGTCATCTCTGTGCTCTGGTTTTGCTGTTATTCTTTATCCCTTGTTTCCTTTGGAAGCTTCAAGGGTTTGTTACTGACAGGGAGGTGATTGTTGGCATTCAGTCTGGTGTTACTGTGGGGAAGGGCTCAGGAAGGCTTGGTGTTGTCCATTCAGGTTTTGCCTCATGAGGCCCTGGTGACGGAGTCGGGAGAGCTGTCGGAGCTGGGAAGGACATACATTCCCCCCCGAGTGCTTCTTGAGGCACTCTGTGTCATCTCAAGTGTGGCAGGGCTTGATGTGGATTCCTTTGAGCCAGAGAAGCTGGCCCTGGAGATGCTGCTGGTGAGCCATCATCCTTCTGTAGGTAAGTGCAGGGATAAGACCCTCATGGTCAGTGTATGGGGTTTTATTGTACATCTTTATTTCATTGTATCAGCAACCTGCTTCATGTTTATTATTCTCATTTATTCTTCTTGCCAGTGGCAGTGCAGCCCGGACTTTGGCCAGCCCTGCTTATCAAGATGAAGATAGATCCCAAAGACTTCATTAGCAAACACCTGAATGACATCTTGCCCATGATCACTGCCTACACTCCAGAGAACCAGGTGATTAATTCCTGCTTTCCTTGTGTTAGTTCTGGGAGATACCTTGGAACAGGAGAATTTTCTGGAGGAGTTCAGTCCTAACTGGTCTGTAAGGAAGGAGATCTGTTTAAAAGGTGGGAAAAAGGCAGGTTCAAAGAGAACGTCTCTGGTGAAAAGGAGGTGGGATTTAAGGGAAAAAATGTACCAGCAACTGAGTAGAATTTTAGATAAGATTCAAGTACCCTCTAAACAAGGAATTAGGGAGGAGAACATAATGGGGGCTGCCTCAGCAGGGTGTACTTCTTGGAGACAATTTTAAGGAATTCTGATTAGGTTTTTTTCTTCTTTTCCCTGACAGTCATCTATGAATGCAGTGGGATCTCTCTCTCTGCTTTCACCTGGTAGAGTTCTCCCACAGCTCATCAGCACTATCACAGCATCAATGGAGAATCCAGCTCTGTGCCAGGTTACTCGAGAGGAATTTGCCATCATGAAGACACCCGAGGGAGAACTGTATGACAAGTCTATAATACAGAGGTAAGACTTAAACTTTTTGTCTCTGTGCACCTGGGGATTGATCACTGCTGGCATATTGCCAGTGGGTGACTGCGTGTGTCAGATGCTTTTTCTGGACAGGAGTTCCCAGATTTTTGTGTCTGGACCTCAGTCCAGATCAGTGCTGATTCTTTTCTCTACTTCTCCTTCTCAGTGCTCAACAGGATAGCATGAAAAAGGCTAACATGAAGAGGGAGAACAAAGCTTATTCCTTCAAGGAACAAATCATTGAGCTGGAGCTGAAGGAGGTGAGTTGATAGGAGCAGGAAAGCCAGGCCGATCAGAACCTTCACTGCAGCTCATCTGTGTTGTTGCATTGGCTTCTGGCATATGTGAGGGAAAGATTCTCTGACCTTCTTTGAATAATTAAATGTTGTCTTCTCTTGCATCTGTATGTATCCATTTCTTTTCTGTTATATTTGTATTTTGATGTGCTATTCTACCTGTTTGTGAGAGCACTTACTCCTTGCTAGTACTCGTTTTTTCTCCTCGTCTCTGCTTCAATGTCTCTTGTGTAACCTTCCCAGTGAGGGTTGTTCCATAGGTGCTTCCACCTTGTCATCAGCCAGCAATTCTGTTTGGCTTGGTTCCCAGTGTGGGTGTGGGTGGGGGAAAGAACTTGGTGAAAGGAGGGGAATGTATCAGGTTGACCGGAACATTCTTTTATTAAAGGTTGACTTCTCTTTGCTCTGGGTAGGACAGCTCTTTTTAATGATATTAAATAATTTGTCACCAACTTAAACAGGGGGAGAGACTTGTGCTGCTAATGGGACATTAAAGTGTTGTTGACCTACTGATTTCCATTTTGTGTGTTTACTCAAGAGGGATATATTTGGAAACATATTTTGATACTGTTTTAAAAGTAAACTGCAAATAACCTCAGTATGTCCAACTTCTCTACCTAATTGAGGGACTGGTGTTAATAACTGTAGCCTAATGATGTCCATGGTTCTCTACTGCAGGAGATAAAGAAGAAGAAAGGAATAAAGGATGAGGTGCAGCTGACAAGCAAGCAGAAGGAGCTGATGCATGCACAGCTGGAAAGGGAGGCTCAGATAAGAAAAAGGTTGAAGGAGGTGAGTTTTGACTGCATTTTTTGCCACCTCTGCAGTCACCATGACCCAAGTAATTTTGATGAAAGGGAAATGGTGTAACACAGAGAATATCTGGCAATCATCTATCTGTTTCTTTTATTAGAAATTAGATTTAACAACTCATTTTTTTTTCCAATGGATTTTTTTTTTATGGTAACGTTTTGAATTGTTTCTCTTACAGCTTGATAATGAGCTGGAAACAGCTCTAGGACTCCTGGACACTGTTATAAAGAAAAAGCCTCCTGGTCTCACTCAGTACATCCCTGGTCTCATCAGTTCCTTCTTGCCACTTTTTCGATCTCCTTTGGCTGCTCCAAGGATTAAGAAACTTTTTCTTTCCTTAGCTTCCTGTGTCATGCCTGCTCGACTGAAAACCTTTGGTTAGTATTTGCAGTTGCTATTTAAGGGCAAAGTGCATTATTTTTGTGGCAGGGCAGTGAAAATCCTTGCTCTTACAAGCTGTGGATCACAACCAAGAAAAGCCAAGAGGAAAACCCACCTGGAACAGTTCTTAGGGAGATGGCTGTGATTTCCCAGATGCTACTTCTGGATAGGACTGGGATCAAAGACAAGGAGTTGTGACCAGCTCTGAGGAGCAGTTGGTCGCTGCGGGACCATCTCCCCTGTGCAGAGTTTAGAGGATGTGAGTGTAACTCACACATGCTGTGAAGAAAGCTGTCCCCTGTCAGCCCTGGGGCTGGCCTTCCTCTCTCTGCCTCTTTGCAGCCTGGCTGTTGCTCTGAGCCTTGTTGCAGTTCTTGAGTCTGTGTTCCTGGGCATTTTCCTCTCGAGAAATCTTTGGGTTTAGTCCTCTCATGGATTCTTCATTCTTTCTTTCCAGGTACTTTAGTGAGCCACGTGACCTTGCGGCTGATGAAACCAGAATGTGAATTAGATGAATCCTGGTGTCAGGAGGAGCTGCCCACTGCTCTGAACAGAGTTGTCAGCTTGCTGCATGCCCACACCATCCCCAGCAGAACTGGCAAGGGAGAGCCAGGTAAGAAGGATGGTAGATATGGTACATCCTGCTGACATTCTACCCCCCCTCCAATAACTATAAACTGATTTAGTTTTCAAAGTTTGTATAATATTTTGTAAGTGAGACTTCAGGTTTTTTTTTTTTAATTGGATAACTCTTCATAGATATGAGAAACCTTTAGGCTTTTTTTTTTTTTTTTGTGCTGGTAGTAGTAGAAGTGATGTTACAACTGTAGTAAGTGTAGAAAGAAAATAGCAGTATTTTTTCTTAAAATGGTTCATACAGAAATAATAGCAGTGAAATTAAGGCCCATCTTTGCCAAGGACAGCTCCTACCTTTCAACACCATTTAGCATAAGGGATTCAGCAAGACTAAGTGGAAAGACAAAATAATTGCTTGTTATCTGTGATCTCAGCAGTGAAGTGCCCGTGGCCTCTGCTTGTTTGCTGTGTAGTGCTGCAGTTCATGAATATTTTATTACAGCATGGTTGTAGAAGAAGCACTTCTTTCCACTCTGTAACATTAGGGCAAGAATATGATCTGAGTTAAACCTTTTTTTCTTTTATTAATGGGGAGAATTTTAATCTAGATTACTTCCAGAATCTGCTTCACAGTGGGGTGCACAAGTGGTTGTGCCCCTGCACTGATGATAACTGTAGAGAAGAGGAGGGTTGGTGTGTGTCCTTTGAGGCTGGGCTGGCTGAGGTTGTCTCACAGCATCTGCTGTACTGCAGGGATAGAGGTGGTTCACCCAGGCTTTGAGGCCTGGGTTCATCATCTAACTCAATAAAAGCTGCTCTGGTCGATGGTGTATTTTTAAGGGAAAGGTGGGGTTCTCTTTGGTCTCTGACCCCTGTAGTTCAGTTCTCCCCTTGCTGTTCAGCTCCTGGTCAGATGTGCAGAGGTGGCACATGTCATTGTCACAGCTGAGCAGTGGCAGTTGACCATGTTGAACAGCACTTCAGTGCTGAACATCTTGGTGATAATTCAGTGTCTCCACATGCAATTTATTGCTATAGTAAATGCAAGTTCATTAACATTTGAATCCATTTTCAGGCTTATTTCCAGAAGAAAGTGGAAATATTTTCAGTCCTTCAACATTTCCTACAGTGCTTAATTAAATTAATATCCGATTTTTTTCCCCCACTTCTGCAGAAGAGAAAGGCAGTAGTTTCCATAGCACTTTGTTGGACAAGTCATGTTATATTCCCAAATGATTTTCCCTCATTTTCAAAGTTCTTTGGAATGTAGTTGTGCAATGTGATTTAGTAGAGGTTAATTTCTCTGGTTACCTTGAGACCTAAGACAGACCCTACCTCCTTGTAATGTGGATGATAAAATTTATCATTCGTTGCTGAAAAGCCAAGATATATTCTATAATCTTTTTCATGTTGGTTAATACCAGCTACTGTATAAATAGAACATTTATTATCTCAGATAAAGCTTTCTTTCTTCTGTTACATATAGAGGGATAGTGGTTGAAGCCTAGAAATACTTGGCCAGTAATTAAAAATGAAAAAGTGTAAAAGCAAACAGATACTGAGAAAACAGAAAGAAAAAATCCCACATCAGAAATGGAGGGGTTTTACCGAAGCTGTTCATGTTAAATAGGAGCTCACAGTGTGTTTGGGATTTAATATTTCTCCCTTGAACTACTTTTGCAGTATCTGTGCCCTACATAAGCTGACTAATACTGCAGTATTGTATCTGCAGCGCTCTTCATCTGCATCTTGGAAATTTAAACTTGGGTGTTCTCTGTCAGCACAGATTGGATGTAGAAAGGAAATGTTTTCCCTAGACATCTGATACTTGAATTTTAACTGGACTGACTGAGGGACTGGAAGGAGCATTTGCTATATCCTATAGCCAAGGTTCTGTGAGAAGGAAGGAGCAAAATCTATAACAGTGGGAATCCAGAAGCTTTAATTTTTCAAAGAGGGGAGGAGAGTTGAGATTTGCAGCAGAATTAGAAGGACCTCATTCTCAAGGATCCAGCTGAAGACTGGAATGACAGGTTAGCTGGTTTGGCAGGAAGTGTTTAAAGGAAATGTAGCTGCCAAACAGGCCCTTGCTTTGGGACAAATGAACTTTAAAAGTGACTAAAATAGATTTTATTTCAGCTCTGGTTGTGTAATGGATCTAATTTTGTGTCCCATCTCCTACTGCCTGCAAGTATTTCCAGTATAGACAAAACCTCAGTTTTGCCTGTCTACTGTAATCCATTGAATTGTTTAAATTTCATTTACAGTGTGTATTTTTGCACTGTTGAGGCATTGGAAGTAATTTGGAATCTTCATGTGACTTTAATTAAAGCCAGACAGAATCATAGAATCATTTACGTTGGGAAAGACCCTTAAGATCATCAAGTCCTACCCTTAACCCGGCACTGAAATATCAGAAGTCCCTGATGGAGCAGGGGCATAGGGTCACTCAGCACGTTTGTGCATGAGGCTGAAGCTTGGCCACATCCATTATGGGCTACCCAAGTGTACATTTTATACCAGTCAGTGTTATAAACAAAGCCATGGGGGGATCGGCTGTGCTCACAGAGTTGTTTCCCCTTTTCACAGGTGCTGCCCCATTATCAGCTCCAGCATTTTCCTTAGTCTTTCCTCTCCTGAAGACGGTTATGACTGAGACACCTCGTGACAGCGAGGACAAGGAGGAGTTCCTGGTCAAGATTCTGCAGATCCTTACGGTCCATGCTCAGCTGAGATCATCAGGAAATGGCCAGGCATTGCTGGTGGATGAGGTGAGAGCTGTGGGGATCCAGGAGTTGTTCAGATGAGCCTTGGGATAAAACAGCTGACGTGTAAACTGGACAAAGCAGATTAATTCTGCAAGTTAAAGTTAACAGTGTAAGATTGTTTTATGTCACAGGTTTTGGTACCTGTCCAGCCCTAGGTTTTGGCTGTGATTTTATAAGAAATGTCATACACAGGCAAGGTACTCTGGAGTCACAAGACGTAAAACTTTTCATCATCCTTCCACCTTTCAGAATGGCCCAGAGTTGCTACCCCGGAGGGACATGCTGATTCTGCTGACCCGAGTGATAGGAACAGGTTCTCCACGGTTACAGGTGAGTCCTCAGCTTCATAACCATCAGGATTCTTCCAAATTTTCATCAGCACCTAAATAATGGAAATGCACTCAACTGATTTAAGTCTCTGAGGCTGGTGGTTGATACATTTCCAATTTTCTCCTGTGTTTATGGTATCTTGGAATAAAATGTCTGCATCTTTTTTTTACTGTGGGTTTTATTGCACCAAACATATCCTTTAGTCTTCCACAGGTGACGTTTTTTCCTTCTCTAAGGCCTTGCTCTGCTGAAGAAGTCCAGTAGTGGCTCATCTGAGGGTTTGTTCTAAGGGATTAGATGGCAGGAAGGTCAATAATAAAAACCAAAGAGTAGGACTGAACTCAGTTTTGTCACTGTTCTTTGGGAATTTCTCCTCCTGTGATAGCACTCAGCCCCTACTCTGCTCTTGCTTTGACAGAAGTACAAGCTGTAGTGGAATCCCTAATGTTTCCTCGTGGCATTTTAGGTGTTGGCTTCCGAGGCGCTAACCTCGCTGTGCGCGAGCAGCAGCGGGGAGGACGGCTGTGCCTACGCCGAGCAGGAGGAGATCGACGTGCTCCTGCAGGCCCTGCAGTCTCCCTGCATGAATGTTCGGGATGCAGCTCTCAGGGTAGGTGGAATCACTCAGGGTTACACCGAATTTCTTCAGTTTTTGGGAGGTGAATCTTCTCTAACACTGATGAAGAGAGGCTTCAGCTGTGATGCCAGTCTTTTTGGATAGTGTGCCTGCAGGAGGGGGCAGTCTGAACAATTGTGCTCAGTGCTCTTTGTGCTAGATTTAGGGGTACTCGGGGTTTATCCACATCTTTGTTTTATTAAAACAGGTGTGATTAGGACAACTTAACACCTTCTATTTAAAATCGCATAGAACTTAATCTTAGAGAAACTCAAAAAATTCCTATGTCCGTATTAAGCTCTGATTTTGGAAAGCCTCAGCTTAGCCACTTCTGAGAACATAGAAGGAAAAAACCCAAGGGTGCTTGATTTTCTTTGCCATGAAACAAATTCCAGCTTAGCTCAGCTGAGCTGTCTTGTCTGTACTTAGAAACAGAAAGACTGTAGTCTTTCTGCTTAGAAGCAGAAAAGACTGATCCTGTCTTCATCCTGCCTGTGGAGCACTATTCCTGAGTGTCACCAGCTCACCTGTTAGCAATAGGAAGTCCTTGACCAGCATAGGCACTGTAAGGCACAAGCAAACATTTGGAATTTGACACTTCCAACCACTGAGAGCTTGACTTGGCAAAGGCTTTAAGTGTTTTAAAGCATTTGTTTGTGAAAATCAGATCCTTGCACTGACTCTCCCGTAAACTAATTCAGGGACTGATGGAGCTACAAATGGTTCTGCCAACCCCAGACAGTGATGAGAAGAATGGACTGAACCTGTTGCGGCGCCTCTGGGTAGTAAAATTTGATGTTGAAGATGAGATTCAGAAGCTGGCAGAGAGGTGAGAGTTGTTCTTGGCTGATTGAGTTTTAAGGGGACCTCTCCTCTGCTCACCTTGGTGAGTTGCACTGCAGGACTTTGCCCCTGCAGCTGGAGCTCTAGGTCACCTCAATATTATGTGTAGCAGTGGCTTCCCTTGCTGAAGGGTGACCTGTGACCTCTCTGTGTGCCCTGCAGGCTGTGGGAGTCCATGGGGCTGGAGCTGCAGCCCGACCTCTGTTCTCTGCTGATCAAAGATGTCATCTACCATGAAGAGGCAGTGAGACAAGCAGGGGCTGAAGCTCTCTCCAGAGCTGTAGCTCAGTACCGAAAGCAAGCAGCAGAGGTCATGAGCAAACTCACAGAGATTTACCAGGAGAAGCTCTATGTAAGTACTCTTGTCCTGAGGGATTGACAGACACAAGCTTGTGCTTTGTATTTTTTGTTAGTTGCTTCTCCTTTTGTCTCTCTTGAGAATGTGCATTGAGCCCACTGCTGCTGTGTTTGAGCTTCTCACAGATTTCAGTGTCTTGAACCAGTAATGGCACCACTGTAGAGATGGAAGGTGTGCCTCAGGTGATACAGGAAGGCTGTGACAGGGCAGGGTCAGTTTAAGTCATCTGGGGCCTAAACTTCCTTGTTTTTTTGCCATGCTCTTCTGCTAGAGGTATCATACCTCTGTGCAGTATTATCAAATGGCACTGCAGCTATGGCTGACAGATCCTCTGTGTGCCTGTCCTTGGAAAAGGAATTCTGATGAAATTTTTTCTCCTTCCAGAGGCCACCTCCAGTTTTGGATGCTTTGGGACGAGTGATATCTGAATCACCACCTGACCAGTGGGAAGCAAGGTACAGTCATCTTCAGACTGATCTCACCATTTCCTGTGCGTCCAAATGAGATTTTTTGATTTTTATTTAGAAGAACAAATTATATGCAATTGTATTGACTTGCTGGTTTCACGTGTCCTTCTGGTAGAGAATGTTTGTGCCACTCAAGCAGGCTGGGCAGGCAGAACTGACATGCTTTTAGTTCCAGCAAAATACTGGACGCTGTCTTCTCTGTGTCCTGATAAGAACAGAGTCTTTCCCTCAAACTGTCTGATTTTTGTCTTATCTTACTGTGTTCTCACCTCTGTATGGGCCATTGATTGTTTCAAGAGCAGCAGTGCAAGCCTTAATGAACTGGATGAATTCCAGTTTGGATAATTAACTTTTTGTTTACTTGTGTACAATACAGGTTTAATTGGAGATCATCTTGTTTTGCTACTCATCTTGAGCTAATCTGTCCTTTAGTCTGATGTACCTTGTAAAGCTGCTGTATTTCAGCAGTACATGAGGTGATCCTGATGTCTAAGTTGGCTCGAGTATCTGTAATGCGTAATGGAGATAAAAGTCATTATATGGCTGAGGGATTGTTGACCTTTTGGGAGGCTACAGCATGGGATTATGTAATGAAATACACAGAGGTTGGACACTCTGAGGCTCTTTGTTTTCATTATGGCACTCTCAATTTTTTTTAGTGTACTGCTGATAGCAAATGTGATTGTGAGCTCAAGCAAATTCTGTGAAAACTCAGTAAGCTTACATGCTCACCATCTTCACAGGTGTGGCATAGCTCTGGCTCTCAACAAGCTCTCAGAGCATCTGGACAGTTCTCAGGTGAAGCCCCTCTTTCAGTTTTTCGTGCCGGATGCTCTGAATGATCGCAGTCCTGAGGTCAGGAAGTGCATGTTAGATGCAGCTCTTTCAACGCTCAACACTCATGGCAAAGTAAGTCTGAACGTTTCTTTCTCTAGCAGTGGAACAAAGATATGATGAAAATGCAGCTAGCATCTTGGAGCCCACAGGTTTTATTTTTTTTTTTTTTTTTTAAATTTCTTAGAGGTTGCTTTTACTTGTAACAGCTGAAAACTTTCAGTTAGGAATTTTTGTGTGTTCAGAGTTGTTCTCTTAGTGTTGACTAAGTGTGGTTCTTCCCTGTCATTGCTATAAAAAAGAAATATCCCTGAATCAACGGGATTTAAAATGGTATAAAACCAGAGTAATAAAAGCGAAATCAGACCACGGATCTTTTAATCCTGGGAAGATGAGAATTCCTTTTTAGGCTTCATGTGAAGCAAAACATGAAAGCTTGCCGATTGTTTGCTTAATTAAACTGAAAACAGCTGAAGTAATTGAGGGAACTGAGGACCATCCTTCTCCCTGCCAGCCCTTCCCAAGCAGTGTCCCATGGGGGAGGTGTGCGGGGTGGGAATTGCTCAGCTTCTTATACTTGCCAGTCACCTCTGGACAGATGTCGGTATTCCTGGTTAGCCCAAGACAGTTTGGGTGTTTTCAGATTATTCGTTCTTCTGTTTCTTAGAAAAACAGTGTGAAGTTTGATGTTTCTGCTCTCCCTTTGCTAATGGGGCAAGCAGAGGAGCAGGCACTGATGCTCAGGCCTGGGAGCTTGCGTTGCTTCTGGCAGAACATCATGCTGGCAGGCTTGGGGAATCTAATTTTGAAGAGCTAAATTCTCTCTAGCAGGAAATATTTGTTGCCTATCGGGATGGCACAAGGTTTTATGTGATGTGACACATGAAATGAACTGTAAATACAGTGTGATTGTTCAGTTGTTGGCTCAGAGAAGAACAAACAAGTCCACTGAGCATAGCAAATCTCATTCTGAGTGGACTCTAGTGGCAAGTTCTGTGGTTTTGTTTTTCAGGACAATGTTAACTCTCTCTTGCCAGTGTTTGAAGAATTCCTGAAAAATGCTCCTAATGATGCCAGCTATGATGCTGTCAGGCAAAGCGTGGTCATTCTGATGGGGTCACTGGCAAAACATCTGGACAAGAGTGACCCTAAAGTGAAACCAATTGTTGGCAAACTGATAGCAGCCTTGTCCACCCCATCTCAGCAGGTAGGTGCCTTCTGGGAGGAGTTCTCAGGTTCCCCACAGAGGCAGTTTAACACTAGGGTACTTTTAGGGATGTCAGAGAGATGAAAAATGGTTCTGGTGGCAGAAAGGTGTCATTGGGGGTGCAGTCTAGTGTGGAGTTACGTTAATGATGAATATTTAGTGGTTTGATGGCTGGTGGATTGTTTTACAGGTTCAAGAGTCAGTGGCAAGCTGTTTGCCACCTCTGGTGCCTGCCATTAAGGAGGATGCAGGAGGAATGATCCAGAAGCTGATGCAGCTGCTTTTGGAGTCTGATAAGTATGCTGAGCGCAAAGGTGCAGCCTATGGGCTGGCAGGGCTGGTCAAAGGCCTGGGCATCCTCTCTCTCAAGCAGCAGGAGATGATGACCACGCTGACCGATGCCATCCAGGACAAGAAGAACTTCCGCCGGCGGGAGGGTAAGGGACAAGAGCTTTTCCCTCCAGATACCTGGTATTTCCCTGTACCCACTACCACTCTGGTCAGATGAAGTGCCTGCACCCTTGTGCTTGGTTTAGCTACATTTATTTTACTGAAGTTTGAAGAGAAAGAAGTGGGAAGTGGTTGTTTTGAGGCCATAAAATTGCTCTATTCACATTGTGGTGGAAGAAGGGTTTCTGGTCCTAGACCATACACATGTGCCCCTTGTCCCTCCCTCCTGTTTTCAGAGGCAGGTTTTGCTGGGGGGAGCTCCTTTTCTCAGGCCACAAATCCCCAGTACAGCACAAGCCACAAGGGCAAGAAAGCAAGAGACTTTAAACCGTGGGTTAAAATTCTCAGATATTTGGCAAACAATGTTCTTTTTCCACCCCATTTATATGAAGTCGTATTTTCCTCTGACTGTGCTTTTTGGGTTTTTAGGGGCTCTGTTTGCCTTCGAGATGCTCTGCAGCATGCTTGGGAAGCTCTTTGAGCCCTATGTGGTTCATGTGCTGCCTCACTTGCTGCTTTGTTTTGGAGATGGGAACCAGTACGTGCGAGAGGTAAGTGCCTTCGCTTTCTGCAGTCATAGAACATTAAGAGACAAACAAATGGAATGGATATGAATCCTGTTTGTAACCAGGCAGATTGAGAAGATGACCTATCCCTTGAGATACCACTAACAGTAATTTGATCTTCTTAATAACTGAAAGCATCTGATTTTGTTGGCCATTAATTGGGAGCTACTTAGCCAGCTGCATCCTTGTACTGAGACAACTATTTACATGAAGGCTTTGTTCCCAGTGAGTCTCAGAGGAAGGGAAAAAACACGTGTTGTGTCACAGTTTGTAAGTGTTCTCTTCTCCTTGGAGGCTGCAGATGACTGTGCCAAAGCCGTGATGAGCAATCTGAGTACTCATGGAGTGAAGCTGGTTTTGCCATCACTTCTTGCAGCCCTAGAAGAGGAATCTTGGAGAACTAAAGCTGGTATGGAGCAATATTCTGATGGACAAGATGAGAGTAACTCACAGTTCCCTTCGCTGTCATTCCCCTCGTGCATTCCATCATCCCTACAGATGGCTGTGATGGTTTATTGCCTGTGGAACTTTTAGAGCTTTTGAGATACAAATGAGTTCTCTCTCTGACACATTTGGGCAACCTTTGTTCCCCTCAGCATATTCCAGGGACAGTTTGTACCCCTGTCTCTATAGAAGTACACCAGAACCTGGAATTTTCCTCCCATGCTTCTTTTACCTAGTACAAAAGAAAAAAAAGTATTTTTTAGTGTCTTTTGCTGGCATAGAGTGGCTTAATGCATTTCAGCCTTTCTTTGTGTTCTCCAGCTGGTAGATTTGAATTTGAGATAAATGTGATTATCTTCTCATATCGGTTCTTAATGCTGTGTATTGTTTTGTGTTTTGTCTTGTCTTTTTTCATCTTTTTTTTTGGTGTACTTTGTGCACAGGCTCAGTGGAACTGCTGGGGGCTATGGCATACTGTGCTCCCAAACAGCTCTCTTCCTGCTTACCCAACATCGTGCCCAAACTCACTGAAGTGCTGACAGATTCCCACGTGAAGGTGCAGAACGCAGGGCAGCAGGCCCTCAGGCAGATTGGGTCTGTCATCAGGAACCCAGAGATCCTGGGTAAGAACTGCCTGCATCTCTAATGTCCTGACGTGACAGTGGTTTGTAACAGCAAAATTTAGGTTCAAATGCAAATTTGTATAGAAATCAAACTACTCCTACAGAAGTATAACATGAAAGCTTGACAGCTTGTCTGCTTCCAGGATTTTTAAAGGCTCCTGTCCATTTTGTCAGCTGGTGTTAATAGGGTTTCCCCTGTCCCTGTGCTGCTGGTTCCTTTAGAAGGATCTAAAACATGCCATGAGAGAACACCAGCCCAGCCTGACAATGCATGTTTGGTTATGTACAAATGAAGTTTTTTCTCTCCTTTTAAAAAATGTTCAGCAATCGCTCCAGTTCTGTTGGATGCTCTCACTGACCCCTCCAGGAAGACCCAGAAATGTCTGCAGACTCTGCTGGATACCAAATTTGTCCATTTCATTGATGCTCCATCGTTAGCTCTGATCATGCCAATTGTTCAGAGAGCTTTTCAGGATCGTTCCACAGACACCAGGAAGATGGCTGCCCAGATCATTGGGAACATGTACTCCCTGACTGACCAGAAGGTGTGGTGCTAAAAATGCTCTCTAACTGTATTACTCTAATACTTTACTGGGTAGGGGACAACAGACAAGCACTAGAGAGAATTTATTTGGCTTGGAGATTTTGCTGTTAATGTAGAAAATATTAGTATCCATGCAGATCCTTTAATTAAATAGATGGAAATGAACAGATCATGACTCTAAAGACAGTGACAGTTCTCAGATGCTTAAGACTGTCTGCTCTGTGCTTTGCTCATCTAGTTAGTGCCATGTTTATCCCTGCAAAAAGGTCTTGTAATTTTTACCGTAGAAGAAATGCCTTAACAAACAAACAAGTGAAGCACAGATCAGCTGCTTACAAACTGATTCAGGGTTTGTTTGAAAAGTATTTGTAGAACCTGACTGTAGGCTAAAGATCTATGTTTAATTTTTGTGCTGATAATCTCTACATTTAAATCTTGTGTAAATGTTAAGAGTGTTGGATTTTCCTTAGATACAAAGTGCTGGGTTGTGAGTGAGCGTAGAAAAGGTTTTGGTCTGCACGGAACTGGTGTTGTTTCTTGGACTTGCAGAACTGTGCTAATTTGCAGGATTGTGAAAGCAACTGATTAAAGTCTCAGGATAATAGGGATGTTTGCTAATAATAAGGGGTGAATGTCCTTTACATGAAGGTGACTTACGGTTTTTCTCATTTTGAATCTGGTTCTTACTCTCCGGGCTCTATGTTTCAGGACCTGGCTCCGTACCTGCCCAGCGTGACTCCCGGACTGAAGGCATCTCTGCTGGATCCTGTTCCTGAAGTAAGTATTTTGTACAAAGTTTTTCTTTCAGTGCATTAGGTTGGACATTGTCCTAACCAGTCTGACACATCTGTTGCAGTAACTTTGAGCGGGTACGTTGCAGATCTCTGTTTCTCTTGTCTGTAGGTGCGCACAGTGTCTGCAAAGGCGCTGGGAGCCATGGTGAAGGGTATGGGAGAGTCGTGCTTTGAGGATCTGTTGCCGTGGCTGATGGAGACACTGACATATGAGCAGAGCTCAGTGGATCGCTCTGGTGCTGCTCAAGGTGGGGACAGCCATGTCTGAATACTGAGCTCAGACTTTCTCCTATTAAACCAGATTAGCTGCTTGTTTCTTGTGTGTATCAGCTCTGTTCTCTGCTTTTTTTCCTCAGGTCTGGCTGAAGTTATGGCTGGTTTGGGGGTAGAAAAGCTGGAGAAACTTATGCCAGAGATTGTAGCTACTGCCAGTAAAGTGGATATTGCTCCACATGTACGAGATGGTTATATCATGATGTTCAACTACCTGCCAATTACCTTTGGAGACAAGTTCACTCCCTATGTTGGCCCCATCATTCCTTGTATCCTTAAGGTATGTAGCAGACATGAAGAATTTTATTTATTAAAGGATTAAAAAAAAAATTATAAATTATTTTTTCTTCCAAGTTGTTTGCTTGCTGTCTTTCGTTTGTAGTCAGCAGCCATTTCTTGAAATCACCTTTGTGCATTCGCAGCTCTGCACTTCATTTGCTTCTCACGGCTGAGCGAGAAAACATCGGTTTGTTTTCCTTCTGTAGCTTTTGTGTATTGTGCTGAACCCCCCAGTTTTCAGAGCCCCTTTTTCTGTCTGTGTTCAGGCGCTGGCAGACGAGAACGAGTTCGTGCGGGACACGGCGCTGCGGGCGGGGCAGCGCATCATCAGCATGTACGCTGAGACAGCCATCGCGCTGCTCCTGCCACAGCTCGAGGACGGCCTGTTCGATGACCTCTGGAGGATAAGGTAAGGGATAACCAGCTTATCCACTGACATTTCTCTTCCATGGATGAAACACTAGGGCAATTTAGACTCTGCGTTGCTCCTCAAGGAAATGCAGGGAACCTCGCAGGAAGCAAAATCAAGTGTGTTTTTTGCTTGTTGATTTGAGTATGATGCCTTATAACACTGAGTCTGCAAAGCCCTGCCAGCCTGGATCAGGTTTCCTGATACCTGCAGAGCATTCCTGCTGGATTATTAATTCTGTTGGTGACTCTGAAATGCACTTCCAAGGCAGTTGATGTGGCAATATTTAGCCCTCATGTGTTGTTTTTCATTTTTCCAAATGCTGAGTAAGTTGTTGTTCTCCTGTGTATGGAAATGTGCAGTGGAGCGCTCACAGCTGATAGCAGTTGCTCAAAAATTAGTTGCACTAAATGATTTGTGTCAGCTGAGTGCTGCTAAGTGCTCTTACCCCAGGTGAATGTCATTTGGGTTGAGACAGATGCTAGCAATGTCTTGCTCCTTTTTAGAAGCCAGGCTATTCTCAGATTCATTGCTTTGATTTGGAAATTCTCCCAGCCCTTCCAGTTTGGATTTCATTCCTTCCCTTTCTCTTTAGCATGCTGCTTTCAGCCATGTTGGGAGACTGGTGTTACACATCAGCCTGTGCAGTGTTTCAGCACTGACCCAGCTCTGCCTCACATTTGGCTCCCGTCTGTAGCTGACGTCCTGTCAGATTTGGACAGGTACTGCCTGAGTGCCCTGTTTGTAACACTTGACTTGCTCCTGTTGGCAGGTTTAGCTCAGTTCAGCTCCTTGGTGATCTTCTGTTCCATATCTCAGGAGTCACTGGAAAAATGACCACAGAAACTGCCTCAGAGGATGACAACTTTGGAACAGCCCAGTCAAACAAGGTAAAGCTCTTCTTGTGTGCTGTGCTTTTATTTCTTTTTTAATTCTCTTATTTTAAATCAGCACGGAAAGCCTGCTGGAAAGACAGATTGAGTAATCATGTATTTTTGTAAGTTTCATGAGTGGATAATACAATTTGTGCTATTTCTTTTCAGGCTATTATCAATGCTCTGGGAGTGGAGAGGAGGAACAGGGTGCTGGCAGGGCTGTACATGGGCCGGTCTGACACCCAGCTGGTGGTGCGCCAGGCCTCCTTACACGTCTGGAAGATTGTTGTCTCAAACACTCCTCGCACGCTGCGTGAAATTTTGCCAACACTCTTTGGGCTTCTGCTGAAATTCCTGGCCAGTACTTGTGCAGATAAGCGAACGGTGAGAAATGGAGTTGCACCTTCCTCTTTCTGCAGGTGACCGTAAAAACTGTTTCCTGAGGAACACAGGATAATTCTCCTCTATAATATAATCACTTCAAAGCTGTTATCAGTTTAAGTGTTCTGAGCACGAGCATGTCTGAGTCCTCTGCTGAAGGCAACTCTGATGAGAGTAAAACTAATTTTTCTGTGGTTATTTATAATACTGGTGTTTCCATTCCTACTGCTCTGTCTGTACTGTGGACAGTAGGTTTTGATCAGAAGTTAACATTTGCTCAAATTCCACCTTCTTAAAAGTTTTATAAAAAGGAAAAATGAATAGTTAACAAATACATTTTTGGGGACAGGTTGCAGCACGGACATTAGGAGACCTTGTCCGAAAGTTAGGAGAGAAGATCCTTCCTGAAATCATTCCTATCCTGGAAGATGGGCTGAAGTCAGATAAGAGTGATGAGAGACAAGGAGTCTGCATCGGATTGAGCGAGATCATGAAATCGACGAGCAGGGATGCGGTAAGTTAGATGTCCAAGGGGGAAATGCCCAGTTTCCATGATATTTATGTTATGGTGCAGGTACTGCACTTGAGACAGAATAATACAGGTAGTGCTGGACTTGTTCTGGGGACTGAATTCAGGGCTTATAGCTACAATGAGTTGCTGTTCAGGCAAATGTATGGATTTGTATCTGTTGGTGAATTCTATCATTGCACAGTTCTGACTTAGATGAAAATCTTCCACTAGGTAGCCTTAGAGCACTGCAGCTTGTTTGTACTGATTAACTCTGCTTGACTTCCAACATATTTCAATTAAACTGCAATTTAGTTTCAATTGTGCAAATTCTGCATTCTCAGCCACTTCACTGAGATAAATGTGTCTGTTGTGCTTTAGATATTCTGTAATTCTATCTCTTCATCTTCAGGTTCTGCTTTTCTCTGAGTCCCTGGTTCCTACAGTGAGAAAAGCGCTGTGTGACCCTCTGGAAGAAGTCCGTGAGGCTGCAGCCAAAACATTTGAACAGCTGCACTCAACAATTGGCCATCAGGCTCTTGAAGACATCCTGCCCTTCTTGCTGAAGCAGCTGGTGAGCATTGCTCAGCGTTAGTCAACAACCTGATTAATGATGTTGTGGGACAAGTTTTGAATAATTTACTTAAAGGAGAAGGAGGATTTTAGAGGCAGACCTTCCAGGGAACGGCAGCAATATTTTGTCTCCTCCATGGAGTCATCCTAGCCATTGGTAGGGAAGATCTTGTGGCTAAAGCCTAGGCCTAAAAATTGCTACACCTGGCTGTGCTATGGAATTGCCATTGTCACTGGCTTAAGTTGCTTGGCCACTGTGCCTAAAATGGAAAATCTTTCTGATGTGACAGAAGAGTGTGGTTTTGGTCTTGCTATGTAGTAAGAGAACATTTTTCAGTAGAAGGACTTGGTTTTGGTTATATGATCACAGGGTAAATTGTCCCGTGAAACAGGGTTTAGCTTGGTGTGTCACAGATACGATTTGTCAGGTTTGTCACTTCCTCTTTCCCTGTAGGATAATGAAGAGACAGCTGACTTTGCTGTGGATGGTCTTAAACAAGTTATGGCTGTCAAGAGCCGTGTGGTGCTGCCTTACTTGGTGCCAAAGGTACAACGGGAAACAAATTTTTAACTTCATATCTGTGCTGTGTTCTCTGCTTGCTGCCAGATTTCTTTGGACCAATATGGCAAAAGGAAGATCATAATTTTGAAATTTTCTTCTGATTTTAAGCTCAAAACATTGTCATTTGGGTTGTGATGCATAAATTTTTCATGTTGTAGATGAAGTGAGATTCCTTCTGAAAAAACTTTGTCTCATTTTTTGGTGTTATTTTTTTGGTTTTTGTAGCTGACTACCCCTCCAGTGAACACCCGTGTGCTGGCTTTCCTCTCCTCAGTGGCAGGGGACGCTCTGACACGGCACTTGAGTGTCATCCTGCCTGCCATGATGTCTGCACTCAAAGAGAAGCTGGGCACCAGTGAAGAGCAACTGGCAAGTAGCACAGCTCAGCTCTTTGTTGTGACAGGTTGCCTGAACATAGTGCATCAGGTTTACTTCCCAGCCCAGAATCTGTGTTCTCTAGATTCACAGATTGCATGTTTAAATCAGTCCATTAGCTTCTCCAGGATGAGTCTTTTTGCCTGGTGGCATATTGTGAGTCAAAAAACGTATGCTTTCCAAATCTATTTGTATCCATTTAAAAGTCTCTTTGGCCTGCTACAAGACACAATTCTCAGTTTACTTATTCCTGGAGAACTGCCAGAGTGTCTAGTTAACTTCATATTTATTCTTGGTGTAGAAGACTGAGAGATTAAAGGGCTGCAGGAAGGAATTCTCCTGTTTTGCATGCAGCACTCCTCCCGTACTGCTTTCCAAAACATCTGGTGTTTGGACTCCAGAGAACATCCTGGAGTTGTGACTGCGGACAGACATGCACATAATCAGTCAGTGAATTAAGAATGAGTGACAGAGTCCTGTTGTCTGTCTGCTGTGAATGCCCATTAGATCAGCTTCTAGCCCCCAAGTGTGCCTGGAGATCTCTAATGTACCCACAGACGTTCTTGTAATTAGTGTTATGACGCACAGCATTAAACTACCTAAATCAGAAGAATGTTATCTGACAAGACTCACAGACTGTCTTGGATGAGTAAGATGGGGGAGACTGAACTACTCTTAATTTTTGTAGATTACCCCTCCTGTAGCTGGTGCAGCAATCAGTTCAGCAGAGTTTGGTCACTTGTTAAATGTTAAGAATTGGTCATAAACCTATGTCTGCTCCAGGACTGAGTCAAGCTTTTGGTGGTGATGTGAGCAGCTAATGAGAAACAATTAGCAAGTGAGGTGTGCTGTAGTATTTCTCTAAGAGAAGATGCTGGGGCTAAATCTGCCTTTGTTCTGTTTGAGAGCTAATGTAAAGTTAATTTGGACTCTACAGGAGATGGCAAACTGCCAGTCTGTAATCCTGTCTGTGGAAGATGATGTTGGACAAAGAATTATAACTGAAGATTTGCTAGAAGCTACCCGCAGCCCTGAGCTGGGCATGAGACAGGCAGCAGCTGTCATGCTGAATATCTACTGCTCCAAGACAAAAGCAGACTACACTGGTCATCTCAGGAGCTTGGTTTCGGGCTTGATTCGTCTGTTTAATGACACCAATCCTGTGGTTCTGAATGAAAGCTGGGATGCGCTTAATTCCATCACCAAGGTGAGAGGCATCTCAAAAAGGTGACAGGGGTAATGCCTGGCCTGAGAAGAATTCACAGAGAATATCTGGATGCCACGTTGCCTCATCTTTGTCTTTCCCCTCTCTCTTGCAGAAATTAGATGCTGGGAACCAGCTTGCTCTCATTGAGGACCTGCACAGGGATATCCGGATTGTAGGGAATGAAGCCAAGGGGGACCATGTGCCGGGATTCTGTATTCCTAAGAAGGTAAAGGATCAGAATGATTGTGGATTCATCACAGCCACAAGACCCCACCTTTGGGGAGAGCTGACTGATATGACTTTACAGCTCTTAGAAGCAGCGACTATTCGGGCATTCCAAACCTGTATGTTGGAGAGACTTTTTGTAGGTTACAGCTCTCCTGAGTTACCCTCCAGAAGAGTCCTCTTGTAATGACGTCTCTGACAATTCTGGTATGCATGTAAGTCATGGTCACTGGCTGCTTTTTATGAGGGAGTAACACTGAACTTCTGTGCCAAATCTCCCTGGTTTAAAAATTCCCTGAGCCGCCACCACTTTCCTCATAGCAACTGGCTTAGTAAGGCAGAGAGGCATGAAATCAAACCAAATAAAAGTAGCTCTGTCAATGTGGAATCAGGCAGCTGAAGGTCAACAGGAAATTGAGAGAAACTCTCCAAGTTTGTGCATCTGGTGTATAACGGGAGCAAAAATAAGATACATATTTTTTGCATCTTAGCTTCTAAGCTTTCTTATCCGATTTTCGTGACAGGGAGTGACTTCCATACTTGTGGTGCTGCGGGAAGGTGTTTTAACTGGTAATCCAGAGCAGAAGGAGGAGGCAGCAAAGGCCTTGGGGCTGGTTATTAAACTGACTTCTGCTGAAGCTCTTAAACCATCTGTGGTGAGCATCACTGGGCCACTTATTCGAATTTTGGGAGATCGGTTCAGCTGGAATGTCAAGGTGGCTCTGCTTGAAACATTAAGCCTGCTTTTAGCTAAGGTAAGATTCAAAGTATTGGTTTGTGAACATTTTCCATGGTAACCTTCTGAAATATCTGTTGCTGTTCATGTAAATACAGCTGGGATGCCTGCTGCTGTGGATTTCTTAGTTAGGAATAGCACTGGATTGCATTCTTCCAGCAGGTTCTGGCCTACCAAAAAGCCCCCAGTGCTGAATCACTCGTCTTTGTATAAATGTTGCTAAACGCTAATCCCACTTTCCAATGACTAAAATACACCATGTAATTAATCTCACCTGTGTCCACCATTTTTATGAATTGTTAAGTACAGGGATCATATGTATCCTTGGACTAAGCTGAGCTTTTATTCAGTGCTCTGTATCCAAAAGGCTGTTCACAACAGTGTAAAATTTCTCAGCATTACCCTTGTATTTCATTATGCAGAAAATAAGATTAAAATTTGAACAGGTTAATGGTTTTGTGGTAAATTATTGTTTCATGGTTTTCCTCCTTTAGCAGCACATTAGATCTAACAGGGGCTCTCTGATAACAGACTGCTGTAGTAGAGGTCATGCTGTTTCCAGGCTTTGATCTCCAGCTGCTGTTTCAGACTTGACCCCACCAATTCCCCTTCTTCCATCTCTGGAATAGGTTGAGATTGCCCTGAAACCATTTTTGCCCCAGTTGCAAACAACCTTCACCAAAGCTCTACAAGACTCAAACCGTGCTGTTCGCCTTAAAGCTGCCGATGCTCTCGGGAAACTCATTGTCATCCATGTCAAAGTGGATCCTCTCTTTACGGAGCTCCTGAATGGAATTCGTTCCAGCGATGACTCTGCCATCAGGTAAGCTGCAGGTGATGGGTCAGATTGTTCTGCTGACTAAGGGTGAAAGAAGAGGCTGGGATGGATGAGCAAAACCAATTCTGAGAGTAAGAAGTATGTGTTAGTCAAAGCAGTTAACTGCTGTCCAAGGGTTGTAAAAAATGTGGATGATGGGGCCTGCCTGGGTCAGAAGCTGAGCTGTGAGAGTGTTTGGGAGAAGCAGTGCTTGGTGTCTGCCCAGTTCTCCTCTCTCCTGCGCACCCCCAGCAGCCCACTTTCAGATAAAAGGCATTATCAACTGCCAGTCTGACCTGAAGTAATGCAGCTGTTCTTGTATCCTAAGGGCACACAGCCCTAAGACATGCACTTCCTGACTTGAGAGTTTTTCTAATGTTTGAACAGTCAGAAAATATCTGTGTTGTAACAGACAGACACAAGTACAGAAACACGGAAGTACTCTCTAGGATGGAGTTTTTGGCAGTGCACAGAGAGGATCAGTCTCCCAAAGTGTAAGGCATATCAGTGTAATTGCTGTGGTGCAAGAATTTGCTGCAGGTATCCAGAGCAGAATTTCTCTTCCAGGGACACGATGCTGCAAGCACTGCGGTTTGTGACACGAGGAGCTGGTGCAAAAGTAGATGCTGCAATTAGGAAGAATATCAGCACGGTGCTTCTCGGGATGCTGGGACATGATGAGGTACTGCTTCAGCCAGCTGCAGAGGACCCCTGCTGTAGACAGTCTTTCTCTTACATTTAAAATCTGAACTTTGTAACAGAGTTATTTTCTAAAATAACTTCTGGGGAAATTCCTAATGATGTAGTCAGGAGCAAGAATTGGAGATCCCTGGCCAGTCCCTGGTAACTCTGAAAATCTGCCAGTTTAAAGTTTCCATGGCAACTGTGTATGTGGGTTTGACCTGTAGCTCCTCACCAACAGGTTTGAGCCAGCTCTGCAGTCAAGATCTGCTTTTTATCTTGGAGAAAACCTTCAGTACCCTCCCTGTGAGCATGGATGTGTGTTTGTAGCCTCTTTGCTGGGGTTTATTGTTTAGTGTGAGAAATTTTTCAGATAATGGCAGATTTTTCTCCAACAAGCAAGAAGCTCTGCAAGTTTAATATAGGGTCTTTTTTATATGGCAGATAGCAACAGTAACATCTGTGAGATTAAAATTAATCATCTAATAATTTATTTCTTATGTCAATCCGTGCAACAGACATGCAACTGTTGACATTCTAGAAATAGAAAAATTGAAACATTCCCATTGGGTTGTAAGTTTCAGTGAGAAGAGTAGTAATGGGATCATCACATAAGGAAGCCAAAATAACAACAGCCTGACAGTGTTAAATTAAAAGTACTAAGAGTTTATCACAAAGATGAGCTCACCCAGATGGCTAAAAGTGTCACTTATAATAAGTGAATCTAAAGTAAACTCTTGTGAACATATCTTTTAAAACATTCACTTTCATCTTTGACTTTTCCATTTAACAAATCAGAACTTATATAAGATCTGTAATTCTTCAGTCTTTGCTGGCTTTTTTGACCATGGATTTGGCTTTAAGTTCCATTATGTACAAGAAACCTTGCGAACTGACAGAAATCCACAGGGAGTAGGAGTGAAATACTATTTATTTCCTCCTTCTCTTTTTGTTTCCTGTCATCTTCTGGCACTTGCTCTGCTTGCTGCCTGTCCCTGGTGTGTTGAGCTCAACTTGTGTTCCTGCTCTCCCGTTCCTCCTCAGGACGCCACCCGCATGGCCTCGGCCGGCTGCCTCGCAGAGCTGTGCGCGTTCCTGTCGGATGAGGAGCTCAGCACTGTTCTCCACCAGCACTTACTGGGTAGGTGAAGCCGTTCACAGGGACTGGAACTGATTCCGAAAGCAGGCAAGATTCCTTCTCAGCCACTGGTTCAGGCTTTGGGAGTGAATCTCTGCTCTGTGTTTTCTTGTGCATTTCTTTACTCGTGGCTGTTAATTCGTGCAGCCTGGTGCACAGTGAGCACAGGGTACTGGTTGTCATTTGGGGATAACTAGACTTTTTTTCCCTGGATTTGTTATCAGATGACTTGATAAAAGTACCAACATGGCTGAGTAATTGCTGGTGCTGACACAGAGAGGGTGAGAGGTGACAGGATGTTGTGGGTGGACAGGAGGGCCATCCCACCTTTTGGCTCATGCTAATTGCAGACCACATGTGATGCCTTTACATGCTTTTGGAGAATTGACCAATTTGTCTCCAAGTTAGAAAAAACCCACTAATTTTATAGGAACCCATAGTGTTTGGGAGTGCTATGGATTACTCTCCCCTGTGGGATTGAAAAGGGAACCTGTTAACTGGTATCAAATTACAGATGACTTTTACAGTTTTATTAGAGAGTCAAAGCTTGTATAATTTTGAAACCATCAGAAGTACTTGGGTTGAACACGAGAGTCCCTTGTTTGTGTGTGCTTCCCTGTCTGCCCAGGTGCTGTTCCTGCCTGGTGGTACAGGTGTTGGGTTTTAGCTCTTTTCGGGAGGAGTGGAGGAAGCAAGGCATCCCTTTAGATGCTTCTTGTTATTTCATTTTATGGCAGTGAATTGACAAACTGCCAGAAGCCTCCTCAGATGAAGAGGAATGGATGGTGGGAGCCTTGCCATGATTCTGTTCTTTTCTCTGCAGCAGATGTGTCTGGCATCGACTGGATGGTGAGGCACGGCCGGAGCCTGGCTCTCTCCGTGGCTGTGAATGTTGCTCCTGGCAGGCTGTGTTCCCCAAAATACTACAACAGCGTTCAGGAGATGATCCTCAGCAACGCCACTGCCGACAGGGTGAGTCCTGCCTGAGGACAGGCGAGCGAAGTCATGAGCTCTTGTTGGGAGCAGTTTTGAAAGGTGTGTGAGCAGGTTCTGTGTTACCAAAGAGGACAAAACCCCCCAAGGGCCATCTGGAGATTCTCCTTTGGCTAGGTGCAGTTTTTATGGTGAAATGACACAACTGTTCTGGTTCTTCAAGTTCTCATCTCTGTGGAGATGAAGATTAAATAATCTTCAACTGCAGAGTAGCTTTCATTGGGAGTAAGTTCCATTTCTGTTTCCCTAGGAAAGGTGCCATTCACTGGCCAGGTTTACAAGAAGAGCAAATTATTTGTTTTAGGAGAATTTTAAATCAGAGGTTGAATGAGTAATTTGGGGTAGGGTCTTGGGGGCTCGGTGGGGCCTGCCACCTTATTCCATCTGGCTCATGGTTGTATTGGGACTTTTTCATCATATTACCCAATAACATTAACCCAATGTTTTCCTGCTTTGATGCTGCTGTTCTTTTGAAAGATGGGTTTAGCCTTCCGCAAAAGCTGACAGACCACGAGCCTGGTTAGAAAGGCTGCTGAACTCTGCTGCAGTAACACCAATTCTTTTCTTTATGTTGAAGATCCCCATTGCAGTTAGTGGCATCAGAGGGATGGGCTTTCTCATGAAATACCACATGGAAGGGGGAGGCAACCTACCTCCCAAACTTTCCAGCCTCTTTATTAAGGTAAGAATTTTTATGATAACTACCTGGTGGTGTTCTCATGTGATCTGAATCTCTGTGTGAGCTAACTCATGAGTGGGTCTCTATCAAATCTCTGAAAATCTAGATATTTCTTTTTGTGGCAGAGCACAGACAGAATCACTGTATCAGCCTGCCTTGCACCTGTGGATACATTACTGCCTTCCCTGCTCTAACATGGAAATTTGCTTTTGAGTTTTCTTTGTTAAACCTCAGGTCTAAATCTTAAATCTTCACATTAACAAGCAGCTGGCAGGGAAGCAGAGAAGAGTAGGGGGGAGCTATTGGGTTTTAAGTTTGCTAAAGGTCAAAGGGCCTTTGTTAGACATGCATCAAATATGAACCCTCACCTTACCTGAGAGTATTGAAGTTAACACCTTTTTCAATTCCTACCTATTTAAATATTCTACCTCAAAATTCCTTTATTGGTTGTTCTGTTTCTTTAGGTGTGTGGCTGGATTTCTTTGGTTTGTTTAGTTGTCTGCCCTCCCTGCACCCCCCACCCCCTCCATATCCCACTTGGTAGACAGGGGTAGATAGAGTGAAGGGTCATGTTACATTTTCAGATTCTACATTTCTTTGCAATTTGCTTGAAAGGCTACCAAACATGAAAGTTGATGTGACGCTGGCCAACATCCTTCAAAGCAGACTTTTTGTTTGAAATCCTACCTTTATGTATTAATATTGTAGTATTGTGTTAAAATATAAAATACCACAATTGTCACAGTACCTTTATCACCATATTAATAATGCACTTGGCATTCAGATATTAGCTTTCATGTTTTAGATGTGTAAAGATTAAATTGAAATACAAAGCTCTCATTTTTTTTAGTTTTAAAGTGAAATCCACTCTTGAAATGCACCTTATACTCCAGCCAGAGACTGACTTGGCTGTTGCTGCTGAGTGAGTGTATTTTAGAGGTGCTGACACTATCAGCTTTTCTACACTTAGTGGTCATTGTCATTTCCTGAGACAGTTGAGAGGAGCATGTGACACTGTCGTCAACCACATATTTAGAAATTTTATTTGAAGAGGTGTTTTGCTTTCAAGGTTTGTTCTTCTCTTACACAGTTTAGTCAGACTTGTTGGTATCAAGTGTGTCTCTTATGTACCTGTTAGTTGAAAACTGTTTGCTTTTCTTAGTATAGTTTAAAATACTTAAATTTGAAAAAAATATAAACAACTGCTTTAAATACCTGTTCTTGGTATATCTGAATTTAATTGCACCTTTGTATCCTTCAGTGTCTTCAGAACTCATCCAGTGACATAAAATTAGTTGCAGAAAAGATGATTTGGTGGGCAAATAAAAGCCAACTTCCCCCACTGGATCCTCAGACAATTAAACCAATCCTCAAAGCGCTTCTGGACAACACAAAGGACAAAAACACCAGTGTAAGAGCCTACAGTGACCAGGCTATTGTCAACCTTCTGAAGATGAGAGCGGGTGAAGACGTGCTCGAGGTATGAGACACAAGCCAATGTCATTGTTGGTAGCAAGGCTGTGTCACCTCACTGTGCATTTGTCTGTGTGGTGCCTGCAGCCTCAGAATGTCCTGGAAGTCTCTGATGAAGTAGGTGGAGTGGGACATTCCCATTTGCATTTAGGCCTTCAGCAGTATTCTCATGCTAAGCCCTGAAGAAATCAGCAACACTGATGCTGTGCAACCCTACTGTGCAGCATTAATAGAATCCAGGCTTTTAACGTGTTTGACAAATGCCTTAAGCCTCCCTTGAGCTGGAGTTCCCTCAGTTGGCATGGATAATTTATTGCTTTGGCCACCTGTATGATCCCACCGCAGCAGCAGTGGTGCTGGGGGGTATTTTAGGATGGACTACTTCATGCATCCGTTTCCAGACCTGTTTTCTAAGCATGACCTGCTTTTGCATAGTTCCCATGTCTGGAATTGTAAAACCAGATGAAGAACTTTGGTACATTTGAAAGATTTTAGCTAAATACAGCTTGTAAGGCACTTATGCTTATTCTTCTTCTATGGTGTGTTGTAAGGAGTTGGTAATTGGTGTTGCCTTCCTTCCACAGTCGGTTTCCAAGATTTTAGACGCCGCCAGCCTGGAGCTCCTCAACGAGAGCTGCCGGAGGTCCCTGCGGAAGCTGGCTGGGCAGGCTGACTCCGAGGAACAGATCGATGACACCATCCTGACGTGATACGGCTCCAGAGGACACGGAAACACTGAACCGACCGCTGCATCAGCATTTCAACTCAAAACACCTATTTTAAATGTTTTCATTTTTGAAAATGTTAATTCTGATGGGATTTCAGGAAAAGGACTCCCAGAGAGTATTTTAGTATCAAATATACCAGAATAGCCTTAATTAGACCCACATTAGCTGAAAATTAAAAATTTGGTCCCCTTTTTGAAACAGGTAATGAGCAAGAGACAGACATACTAACCAATACCGGTCAGTTGTGGCCAATTGTGAGATGTGGCTAGAGCACATCAGGCTTAAAACTCTGGTGACAACTATTTCCTTTCCAAGGTTTGTGCAAAACCTCCAGTACTGCAAGTATTGTTGGTCTTTCCACGCACCCTGGGAAGCAGGAATAGAACTCAGTGAAAGTTCAGTTGTATTGTTTTTGTGTACTGCTAACTTGCTGCTTGTGACGGTTCTGAAGACTGAAAATCCCTGTAAAACGAAGTATTTAAAATAGCCTTAGAAATCACAGATGGGAAGGGGGGATTAAATGCAGTCTGTTTAGGGAAGGAACATTTAATAAAGGCTCTGACTTTGATCCTGCAGCTGTAAACTGTTCTTTTTACAAATTCATTTGTCAACAAACTTACACTGTGATTTCCTTTTCGGACCTGCTTGGTTTAGGGGATACAGTTTGTAGAGTGGGCAGCGCTGTGGTCTGTAAAAATCTTTCGCAAAACTGAGGCAAGCCAGGGTTTACAGCCAAGCCAGAACTGACATTTAATGTAATTTGTAATTACTGCTATTGATTTCCAAAGTATTTTTGACAACAGACAGTTTTTTAGTTACCAAACTTGTGAAAAGTCTTCTGTGTTTAGGTCTTCAAAGGCTTCACCAGATACTTGGCACTTCCACCACTGGGTTTTTTGGTCATTGAGTTGTGCTGCTCCAAGAAAGTGTTTTATTTTACTTGACCACATATATATCTCTTTTAAAAAATTATTTTAATTTACTAATACCTTTTATGTCACTTGATGGAAATAGTGAGAATCTTGTTGCAGAATACAAAATTTTAGAAGGCAAAATGAGCTGTACATTCCATGCAGGGTAACAGTTTAGTGAGCCTTACTTATTTTATGAAACTCGTAGAAGCTGGTTGCACCTGAGGAGCCAGAGCGTTAAGATTTATTGTTTCAAGTGGGTGGGTGGGGTGGGTGGTGTGTGGGGAATCTTTCTTGGTTGAAACTCCGGATGGCTCAACTGTGGTGATGGGAGGAGAATACAGTATTATACATGATAAAATTTGAAAGCATAAAATGGAACTTCATGGAACACACATTCTGCTAGAACCAATTTGTTGATTGCTGTGGCAGTAGCAGCAAACAGAAAAACATTCGATTTTTACCATATGCCTCAGACAGCAAGATACAGTCTCAGGTATTTGGGAATGCTGTGCTTTGTTCTGGTCAGAAGTACAAGAACCTGTCAAAAGGTTCTTGATGTTATGTCAGCTCCTGAGCCTGGGGTGTATCCTCCTGACAACAGGGAATTGCTGTAGGAGTTGGTGGAATGGTGTTGGAAGAGACTTGGGAAAATGAGCTATATAGACTCGGTTTCAACTAAAACATTCCTAGCTGAAGTCCATATAATTATTTTTTAGAGAATTGTAGGACGGAGATCCCATAACCTTTGTATGCCATCTATTTAATTATATAAACTTTTCAGACTGTCAGAACTTACCTCATGTCTAAAAAAAAAAGCATCTTCCTTGCTGCTCCTTGAGTCTGTTGCTTGTCCTGTTCCCACAGACACTGAAAACAGTTCGTGAGTTCATTTTTGCAGCAATTCCATCGTTACTTCAGCGTTCTCACCCCTGGATGAAATAAGTTTAGATCTTCTAAGTATTTTCTCATAGATTTTCATGTTTTCTAAGCATGGTCTGGGTGTTCTTTTGCTGCAACACTGCTGTGGTGGTGTTATTTTGTGTTCAGCTACAAAGCCAAGCTACAAAATAACTCTTTAGCTAATTATTACTAATCTTGCATTTAGGCACTTCACTATGTCTGCACAACTGCAATGCTTCCCAATTGGTCTGACTGAAATTGTGTTGTACTTACCACATTTAGCTGCATTCTGAAGGTGGTTTTTAATTCTGATTTTTGCCTTCCAAAATACTTGCAAATCTTAAGCCATCTTAAAACTACATGTTTTGCACTGAATTGGTAATTGAGTGAAAACTCAGCTAAATGCTCTTTGGGTTTGGCAGCTCAGGGCACTGGAGTGAGTTTCAGCTGTAATGCATTAGTTGTGCTTTGGGATAACAGGAACAGCAGTTAAACCATGCAATGCAAAAACCTCTGCACTGAAACACGTACAAAATGTTATGCCATTCAAAAGCTACTAAATAGATGGCAAAAAGCTCAGTTGTTGTACTGAAATCACTCACTCCATCACCACAGACAGGAAGGAATGAAAAAATGGCAAGTTTTGGTGAAGAATGGCTGCTTGAGCTCTGGACTGTGGGCACCTATTTTATATCTGATTCCAGCTGATGCCCCACATAAAAACATTGGAAAGGAAATTACAGTTAAACAAAGCCTTTTTTATTAACTTGTCAATTTTAGCCAATAAGATCTTTTGTTACTTAGGGAATTTTGATGATTTGTAGTTCCAGCTTAGGTGGCAGCAAGTGGAAAAACTCATTCGTCTTCCCAAACAGCACCTGAATTTCTGCGCTGAGCTTAGTTGTTTCTGAGAGGGAGGAGTGAAAGGGAGGAGCTCACTTGCACTTACGGAGCATATGCTGGTTTTTCAGTCACAGTGAAACACTGAATTTGGATTTTGATAGCTACTTTTTGCTAAACTATTTATACACTGCACTATAATACATCAGAGATAGAATACCTGTAATTTTTTGCCACAACATGAGATCTGATAAATTGATTGTGCCAACTCGGAGACTAAAGAATTAATTTTTTTCTCATTTCAAGTGTCTTAAAAATACCAGTTGTCAGTAAAAGATAATTTTCCCCTATGACTGACTGTAATAACATCTTTGAACTGTCAAGCAAACTGTCTTCTGAGTGACAGCTGAACTGTGTGTATTTCAAGCAGATCAAAAAATAATTTATGAGAGAGGTTTGAACTTACAGGGTGCTGAAAATTACAATGGAAGAGAGATGAATGTAAAAGCATAAAATATTCAAATATTTTTATTTTTTTTTTTTTTTTTGGTAAGTCACAGTTCTTACTGTCCATTTTGTTAGGTATCATCACGCTGCCTCATGCTTTTCATGTGAGGAGGTTTCCTGAGCTTAAAAATAAAGGTAAAAAGAGTCCCTGTCATTTTGGGTTTGAGCTGGTGGTTTGCATGCTGGATTCAAGGGATCTCCCGGCCGCTACGTGGTATCCTCAGTGGATTCCAGGATGTGGGGGCTGAGCTTTGAAAGCTAGAATACGTTTTTTGAAGGTTGAGATTAAGAAAGGTTTACAATTAAAACCACAGACATACTGCTGATCAAGTATTTAGAAGATGCAATTTTATGTGCTAAAAAAAAAATCTTTAACCCAGACATGCTATTTGAGCCATCCTGGGTTGATTTTTTTCCAGATGAATTGCATACAAATTGGACAAATAAACCTAACACATGCTTTTTTTGCTCTGTTTTTACATATGTATTAAAAAGCCTTAGCAACTGGGAAGTCCTAAGTAATTTACATATTCTACATCAAAACTGCATTGTTTGATCTTTAGAGTTGAAGTACAGGTATGAGTATTTTTGTAGAAAAATCCATCAAAGAGAAAAGCAGAACTTTTCTTGTGCCATGTCTCTACATAGAAGTGGTTACTGCCTAAAAAGTGACCATGGTCTTGCAGCGTTTGTGTAGTCAGTGCTTGTGCAACTATTAGTAAAATTATTCAGGCTGTCTGTGTTAAACAACCCCGAGAGCGCAGTTTGAACGGTGAATTTGGGCTGTGGGTGGTGCAGGCACAGCTGATACCTGTGAGGCCCATCCTGAGCCACACAGAGGCACTTCTGTGGATTAAAAACCCTAGGAATTTAATTCCAGACTGGCCTGACTTGCCAAGCCTGTGACACACACACTTGGCCATTTCGTATCACTGCTGTGGGGCTCCTCACCTGCGGGCTGGGCTTTGAATGGGAACGGTCCCCGCAGCTGCACAAATCGCTGCTTTGGTGCACAGCATTCTTATTAAAGCAGCCAAACACACCCCTGCCCTTTGTGGTCTGCTCCTGTGCCTTGCCGGGAGCTGACAGCGCTGGGGCTCCCTCACGCCTTGGGCGCTTCCCTGGGGGCAGCCTCCCCTTCTGCCACGTCCTCCCCCACACGAGCGCACAGGGGAGCGGCGGGCGACACACCGAAGGGGACGCGCTGAGAGGTCATCCGGCGCCTCGGCCTAGGGGGACAGACAAGGCGCCCGTGGAGGAGAAGCAGGACACGGGTCTCGGGGCGGTGGACGGCGGGAGGCGGCGGGTCCCTGACCGGTCCCCTCA
>VZRE01008302.1:610042-663681 GCA_013396775.1 Cephalopterus ornatus | reverse complement strand
GGAGGCGGGGAGGGCCGGCCTCCTCCTCGTCCTCCTCCTCCTGCTGCTGCTCCCGGGGCACCCCCGGCTCCTGGGCTGTGCCGGGACCCCCCGCGCTGTGTGTGAATGGGGGGGGCGCGTTCGCTCGGGCGTTCGCGGGGTTTTGTCTGGTGATCCTGCGGAACTGGCTGCCGCGGGATGTTATGGTAAATAGCTTGGCCGCGTTTGGGAAAGGCAGATTGGGCACGTAGAAGTCAGGACAGCTCCGGCAGTGCTGCCGGCATCAGCCCTGGCGAGCGCGTGTTTTGACGGCGCCCACTAATCTGTTGCTGGGATGAGAAGGGAATTCCCTTCTCCTGCTGACGGGCGGTTTAAAGATCGATGGAAGGGGCTGGCTGCCCTAGGGACCATTGTTTCCAGTGTGGCAACTACTACTTTTTAATAGTCATTATTATCTTAATTATTCCGTAAGACTCTTTCTGTGCTTCAGCCTGAAGTCTCAGTTCTAGAGTTTGTCACTTTTTTTTTTAATAAATCCCTGAAGGGCTGGTAGTTTTGTGTATCTCTGTTTATAGTATAGGATGCAAACATCTATAAACAGAAAATAAAGGGATAGTTTGAGTTTCTTCAGAACAGACCCATAAATTCTTCTGCAGCAGCTTTCAGAAACCTCTGGAGGGCTGAGGACTCAGCCCAGGTCTGGTGCTTTAGTCTGGGTACATAAGAACTGGGACTGGGAAGATTCCTGCCTTCAAGTCCAGTTCGGTGCTGGTAACACTTCAGCAGCTCACAGTTTAATTTCCATAAACTGAGGAAGATTGCATCCACCCTTCTCTTTAGCAGAGGTGTGGTCCTGGGGCGGCAGGTCCCAGCATGCAGCGAGGCACAGCTCTTGGGTGCAAGTGTAAAGTTGCACTGTCTTACCATTTGTCACCTTCAGAAGCTTTAGCTGTATTTAAAAGTGTTTGTTCTACACTAAACTGTGTCTGCATGGAGGGATCTAAGGAGGTAGAAAGAGCAACAGCTTCAGAACAGCTTAAACCCCAGGCGGTTTTGGGAGCCTGTGGATTATTACAACCAAATGCTGCATTCTGAGTAAAGCAGTACCTCTGCTGCTTGCTGATGAGCTTCAAAACTGTTCAGGCAAGATAAACAGGATGGTGAGAACTCTGAGGAGGACTTCTCCTCATTTTAAACAATTGAATTTCTTCTCTGAGTCTTCTTGAGCGAAGTCCCTACAGCGTACCCGGTGAAAGGAGTGTTGTGAGAATTGTCGGGCTGCCTGTGGTTCTCTGTTGTAATTAAATCCCACTGTGTAGTTTGAGTATTGATTTTTCTTTGGTTTTGTTTTTGCTAACCCCAACAAGAAGGCTTTGTCCCTGCTTTCACAAAACAGCTTGCTTGCCTTGTTTATTGACGTTTATTCCTTGCAATAGGAAGTGGACTGACGCTGGATAGGATGATTCTGCCTCATCTGCTTTCCCCTGTATGCAAATCTGTCAAGAGGGTAGTAGGTTTGTGTGTTTTTAGAACAGGTCATGCTGAAAAGCTGCTGGTGATTTCAGCTGTGCCAGATATTTAAAAATAATACAGATGATCTGTGCTTTGCATCTGCTTCTTTAATTCACTCTGCCATTCAGTAGAATACGGCTCTTAGAAACCCCGTCTGGCGCTGAAATTTGCTTTTAATTTTGGATTGTGCAGGCAATAGGCCTTTCTTTTTGTTTGTTTGTTTCATTTTGCTGTCTTCAACAGGCTGAGGCTCTGCGAGCCTTGTCTTCGGATCTTCAAATAGCTCTGCGTGGGAAGTGGGGGGTCACCAAGAGTGTGGTTTCTGTATGTGTGAACAGTGTGGGTCAGAGGCAGTGTTTGTTTAGTGAGATCGTTGTCATCGGGAGCGTGGAGAACTTCCTGAGTTCGGGAGGTTTCTTCTCCCAGGGAGCTGCCAGGCTGTGCAGAGCAGGGCAGTGTGACAGAGCAGTGTGACAGAGCAGTGTGACAGAGCAGTGTCATGTGCAGCTCTGCAGCGTCGCCCAGGGCCGGCTGACTTTGGAGAAGGTGGTGTGGTCAGACAGGTCTGTGGGTTCTGGCATCTCTACTTGCTTTTTACTAAGCTGGAGGCCAAGGCCAAGAAGCATAGCACTTGCTGAAACATTTAATTTTATTTTATTTTTTATTTAATTTTATTTTCTTTCATTTTATTCTTTTTCTTAGCTGACTGGTATTTTGCAGAGGTTTAACTTCTGTTAAATAACAAGTCCTCTGTTAAATTTCAGGAACTGTTCTGCTCCCTTTTGTTGAGCTCAGAGGTATTGACTATGTGCACTCTGTATTTTTTAGAAGCTTTCTTCCCTCCTTTCCTTCCTTTCCCTTCCTTCTTAGATTGGTAATAATGAGAAGTGACCATGGCTCCTCCGGATGGCTGGTGATTTCAACTCTTTGCAAAAACAAGGCCTGGCTCACTGGAATTTTGCAGATTTTTAGGTTGGTTTTTGTTGGTAGCTGTCATCACACGCCAGCAGCTGAGAACTACTGGAGTTCTGCACAGTCTTTGCACAGGTCTTCTATTAAGAAGAACTTGCAAGTTATACATCATCAAAATAATTAACTCGAAGAACTTCTACCTGAAAAGATTGAATAGATAATTACCCTGGTGAAGTTGAATTTCCTACTCATGCCATAGCAGATTCATTCTGGGGAGGAAAGGTCATTAACAGCAGAGATGTTATGCGGAGATAACAACGTGGAGGCATTCGGATGCCCAGATTCCCCTGGCTGGCTGTGTAGGAATGAGTTTCTTACAGTTCTTGTCTGAAGCACTGTGAAAAATGCCTCCCTGCAAGAGGGTGTGATCAGGGTGCAAACAATGTTTTATGGAAAACCTGGATGAAGTGCTACTCCAAGCACTTAGAGAAATGTTTCGTGGAATATTTTGGCAGCTTCAGAAAGGTGTGTTAGATGTGGGACAGGCCTATTTTGGGTGGCAGTACAGAACAGTGATTCCCAATTCCTCTGTTTGATTTAGGCTTCTGTTAAACTGTGGCCATGATAAGCTTTATAGTACCAAGCCCTGGTCTGATTATTGTCAGAGCAGTCCAAATTCCACCAGGTCACAGAGAATGGGAGGTGGGCAGTGGAATTCAATAGAGTAGTTCAGAGCAGTGTTCTGAGCCCTTGTTAATTAGCAGGACGTGCCCATTTTTGGCTCTTTCCTTAGCAGATTTAAGCCTACTGGTTGTACACTTGCTTTTAGTTATTACTCTTCTCTGACCTCTTGAACTGACCACAGGGCAGAAGGTACTGTTTGGGGTTTTGCTGGAGGAAGGAGGGGACAACATCTCCCCTGCACTGCTACCAGAAGCATCTTGAGCCTTGGGGTGACTGTGCTTGGTGAAATCTCCGAGGAGAGTGCTGAGATGAGCAGTCAGGGTGGATGGGAGCAAATGATCTGCTGAGAAAATACCCGAGTTACAGTTAAAAATGCAATGGATGGGCAAAACACTGTTATTTTGGGTTACTGACACCCAAGATGATGTATTCAAAGATCTTGCTGTGTTTGTTTGTCATAGGTGTGGGCAAGAGCAGTTTGCTGTTGCGTTTTGCAGATAATACCTTCTCAGGTGAGTGGTTTGTTTCCTTCAATAAGTGAAATGCTCCAGGTTTGCTCCAGTGCTGCTGGTTGGCAAGAAGTTGTTCTGCATTTGCCCACTGATAGCTGTACTAGGAATACATCATTTTTCTAACTTTGCATCTCTTGGTATAAGCCTGTACAGGCCATCCTGTCTGGTCTTCACTTGCAACTGAAAGTCCCACAGTATTTAAATACTGACGTGGTTCCAGAAATAGCTTCGGTGTTTGAGCTTATGCTGTACTCTCTGCAGACTTCCCATTAGCCATTTGGAGTTTAGATTGATTGAATATTGTGGTAAACCACTTACATTTGTGATACAACCAGTTTATTGGGAGAAAACTCTTAGAACAGACTGTATTCAAAATAAGTGTTTGCACAAGCATTTAAAGCAAAGCTTTGTCTCAGAATTTTCACAAGTGAAATACTCTCCTAGTTACTGTTTCTTGAGATATTTGGGTGCTTACTCTTGATCACCAATGCGGTAGAAGAATAATTTTGTTTTGTAGCCCTGACCTTTAAACTTCAAGGGTGGCATGGAAGAAGTGGCTTTATGGCTAGGAAAAAAAGCTGTTTTCTGCAGATAAAAATACACAGACCAGCATGACATAAGGCATTTTAAACAGTAAGCAGATATGGGGAACCTTGTTCTCCTTTCCAGTCTGAGAAAGCAGTGCTGCCAAGCAGTGCTCAGAAATGTGCTTTGGGACATCCAAAATAAACAAGACTTGGGTTCTCACTTACCCACACTTTCCCTCCAGGCAGCTACATCACCACCATTGGAGTGGATTTTAAAATCCGGACAGTTGAGATCAATGGAGAGAAGGTGAAACTACAGATCTGGGACACGGCTGGCCAGGAGCGCTTCCGGACTATCACATCAACGTGAGTATCGCTGGGCTTTGTGACGTGCAGCTCCGGGTGCAGATCTCGTAGTTCAGCCTTCGGGTTGAGGTGTTCGGGTGTTGCAGTTGATGAGGTAACCATGGCTTTGTGGCCTGCCCGGTGGGACCTCTCCCAGCTGTTCCAGAACTGATTGTGGTGGCGATACCTTGTGGCCTAGGTTTGGAACTAGGATTTCAGATTTCCTCACTCTTCTGTGCATTGCCATGGTGGCTTTGTCTTATTCCTCTGCTGGTAGTTTCCAAATGGTAGAACCAGAGTTTTTTCGTTGCAAATAGGAGAAAACTTGCCTCTGTAGCCTGTCCAAGATTGCCCTGTGCTTAAATGCATTGCAGAAGCACAGGGTGCAAACCCTCTGTTAGTGTCATATAACTAATGAACAGCTTGGAGATCGAAGAATAGGATTTCTAATACTTAGTTTTCCTTTAGGACAAATGCATTTGAGCAGCTATCTTTGTGTGGAGCTCTGCTGAAGCAGACGCCCACATGATATTAACCTTTTCCTTGGTTGGAGTTCAGATTGAAGCTCATTGTCCTTTTGAACAGTGTGTGCAGAGCTTTTCCGGTTCCTGAAGAAACCACACCCAGAACTGTGGCAGTGGGAACTAAGAATAAAATGTGTTTGTAAACTGATTGCAGTAAAGGTGGGCCACTTTTTGCAGTAAAAGTGGGCCACTGTTGTACTGGGGGGAGAGGGAGAAGTACACTTGGAAATGGATCTTTTGTTTCCTTGGGTATTAAGATAGTAATTATTAAAAGGCCCAGGTCTTTCACTTGGTCTTTCGTGACTCCTCCTTTGGCTCCTATTTTAGAGGAGGATCTCTGATGAATTGGTTAATTTACTCAAACATGAAAATAATGAAATTTAGTTGCATGTGTGTTATGTCTGAACAGCTGGAAATGGCAAAATCGAAGCTGATGTGTGCGCCACCCCTTTCCTCTGCGCTCCTATACGGATATTACTGGATTACTCCCATTGTTTCTTAAGGGTTTGGCTTGAAAAAACTCAGTTGCCTCTTGTAGGGTTCCTGTGTGTGACATCACTTCTTGTTTCAGCGCTGCAGGCAGCTCTGGGGAGGAAGTGGTGAGGGGGAGGCAGCAGAGCGGTGCTGCGGCCCCATCAGCTGTGACAGGCGAGTCAGAGTGCCCCAATTACTGCTGAGTCAGCAAATGGCCTTCCTGTTTGCAGATTCCCTGACGCGACTCGGAGCTGCGTTAATGGGCGCTGGGTCGTGGGGCTGATGCCAGCTAGTTTAGAAAACCATGGTATCCAGCCCTGAGCAGGGAACACCCTGTTCAGGAAAGGGGGATTCCTTTTGTGAACGGGGATAGCTGCAGATCGGACTTGGTGTAGTGTTTTGTGTAATGGTTTTTTTTTTTTTTTAATTAACCTTTAAAATAGAGAAGCTGAAATGGTTTGAGGGTGTTTGTGCCATGACCTGTTGGAATTCTGCTACTACTTCCTTTTGCATAGCTTTTTACCCAAGTGAGGTATGTTTTATTCTAGGGCCAGTGAAAGTCCCAGCTTTCCTGCATTATCTCTGCTAAAGTAGTTACAGAGCCTGGGAATAAAGATTTGAATTTTGTGCAATTTTGAGTAAAGAAGTTTATGTGTCCGAGTGCGCTTAAAGTGTTGAGGAAAACACTTCGGGAATGCTGATTACATGGATACAAGGGCTCCTCTTGCTACTGGGTTGGCAAGCTGTGACTGTCCAGCGTTCCTAATCATATCACCTATAAAACCAGGAGATAAGATTTGGATTTTAGGAATGGTTCTGCCTTTTTTTTTTTTTCCTTCCCCATTTATTGGTAAATTAATACTGTGACTGATTTACCCATCCCAAACTGAGTGACAAATCAAGGTACCTTGCTAGTACTTACCAAGGGGCTTGGCTGTCAAATCATGGGTGGAGTGTGAGTGCCCTGTCAACAGAACGTAGTCTGTCTAGTCTTTGACTAGATTGAGGTTTACACTGAGGGTAAGAATATAAAAGGTGTTCCTTCAATATTACAGTAGGCCAGGAAGTCCTTTTACAGTGAAAGGCATAGTTCAGATTGATGTTGAGCCAAGGCTGGCAAGCAAGCCTGAAATTAGAGCCCATCTGGTAATTACAGTAATAGGTTGGAAGTACTGCTGTTTGGACTTGGAATTGCAAAATGGTAGAGGTGGTAGGAAGTTAATAGTGGAAAATTGGGAAGCATTAAAAGGTTGTATTAGTTTGATTTTACTTGACTACAGCTACAGAAGCTGTAAAACAGAATAAAACTGTTAAGGAACAGAAAATCATGTTGATCTGAAGTATTCTGCAGAAGCTCAAGAAAACTAAATTTCATACTGGGAAGTATAAAGGCAGCTGGTTTTATTGTCTGTTAAATGTGGAAATACTGGGATAGCTGGTGCCTAGTGGGAGGAGAGGCCAAGCTGTGTGAATTTGGTTGGCATGGAATGTCATGCAAATTAAATTTAAATTCACCAGAGATTTAGCATGCCAGGACACAGCTGTATTAGCAGGAACACTTAAGATGCATGAACAATCAGTCCCTGTACTTGATTTGCTCTTGCAGACAGGACTACTGTGTCCTGATTCAGGACTGTCGGTTTAGGGATTTAAACTTTACATGATAGTTGTCAGATGGCAGTTCAGGATGAGCAGTGAGAGCAGAGGGACCTTCTGACATGATATCCCTTGGACTGGCATGTTCAAGACAGGGATAAGCTTTTTGAGATGGTAGAATTGCTGTGTCATGTAAACCAGATATGACTGTTAAAAGACTGGTCTGTTTGACCTGTGACAATAGATGTGCTTCCAGGAACCTGAAAGAAAGATGAGTATGAAACCAGATTATTAGAAGTCTTTGGAAATGGTTAGAATTCTACCTGAATGAAAAGCAAGGAAATGTGTGCTACAAAGTAGTGAAATGTTAAAGAAGTTGGATTAAACCAGTGACCTATCCTTCACATTTGGCAGTTTTATGTTTTCCTGGCAAAATGAACATATGGGCCCTTACTGAATGATGTAGTCAATAATACTGTGTCTCTTTTAAATCTCACGTAGCTACTGCTGTGCTTCATGAAACTGATAAAACTCCAGATGTTAATACTGGGAAGCATTTACTAGAGGGAATATGAGAACCTTCTCATTGATATCTTGCAGTAGGGAGTCCCCAATAAATGGCAGATGTTCCCTCCTGCTTAGTCAGGCCGTGTTCAGACTGGAGGGGAGGATGATGGTGGCTGAAGCACACGGTGAGTTTGGTAACCACTTCTGAAGATCCTCTGTGCCAAGTCTGCAGTATTACTAGGTAATGTGTCAAAGGCAGTAAGATTATGTCTTTAAGCTTTACATTTAATTCTGATGGTAGAATAAGCAACGTAGGTGGGGTTTTTTCAACTTAAATGTTGGCATTCTTAAGCCTTTTCCACACCAAAGCCAAATGTAAAGTGTTCAGATCTAGGGCACTCTTCCAACCAAAGCATCCCGGGGCATATACAGGTCAAGTTTATTTGTTTTTCACCTCAACAGGACACTCTAAACATGAATGACTGGTCTATAACGTTTTTTCTGTATTTCACTAAGATGTTCATCACCAGGAGCAGTAGCAGGTGCTGGTTTTGGAGGTTTGCAGGGTGCAGGGCAGAGCGTGCCCACCATGCAGAGGACAGCCAGCATCAGTCAGTGGGGGGCTGAGATTGAGAACTTCATTTCTCTTCCACTCTCGTTTCTGTGGTATCCATCTTCCGTAAAATGTGGATGGGAAGGAAATAAGACATTCTTTCCCTTGTGTCAAAGCCTCAACTACCTCTTGGTTGCCAAAAGCACAAAATTTACACCTACTCCTCCCTGAATGCCAAAAGCCCCATCTGTTCTCTACTTGCCAAAGCCCACAACTTGTTATAAAAGCAATTCTGCACTGCATCATTCTGGAAGTTGAAGTATGGGGTAGGACAAATTAGATGTTGTTTTCTACTGTCCTGTATTTGGGGTTGGAGAATCTTTGCTGTACTTGTTAAATTTACAGTGTTATCTAGGACGCAGAAGTGCATCAAACAACTGATAGAAAATAGCATGACCAGCTTTTTAAGAGAAAATGTGTATAATTGGGCTTAAGAGTTAGAGAATAACAGGTAGGCATTGTCTTCTCTCTCAGGCTTATTGCTCTTGGTGATGACAGCCAGTGGAGAAAAATGACATTTTAGTGCAGATGAGGGGTTGGTAACCTTTCTAGAACGATGTGCCAGACAATTTTCCCTTCCAAAAATAGAAGCAGTGTGTGCTGGTAGGCACTCAGCAGGAGTCAGGGGTTGCTGTCTTGCACAAAGGAAGATATTTCTGATAAATTGGTTGGCAGTGTTAGTGCTTTGTGTCTGGAGCTCCCAGCTCTTGCAGAGTTTTGGTTGCTGTGGTGGTCTCTGCTGCCGGGTCCAGCCCACGGTCCTCGTCCCAGGAGCGAAAACAGAGTGTGCTGACGACGTGTCAGGAGTGGGATCTGTACGTGCTGGCTGCATGTTTTCTGCTCCCCGACATCGAGTGCTTTGCTCAGAAGAAAATATAGGTGCGTGGGCAAGGTAGGAGCAGTAGGAGCTCCGTGGGGTCCTCTGGTTTGGATGACAGGATCACCAGGCTCGATGGTGTGCACAGCAGAACAAAGCAGCTCTGTGTAGGTGTAGCTGAACCACCGCGCTTCTCCAAAGGCTCGGTGTTGTCTTTGCAAATGTAACGTTCAGAGTTGGGGAGGAAGTGGTAGGTCAGCCTGAGGGTGTGATATGGGAGAGTTTGGAGATAATTAGTTTATTCTTCAGCTGTAGAGAAATCCGGTGTGTTGGTCCCTTTCTGATGCTATCTCATGAAACAGCATTCATCCAAACCAGTGTGCAGTGTGTCAAGAGAGGATGGGTTGTTTTTGCAACATGTGGATTCAGGCCATGGAATACTTTTTCCTCTAAAGGATCTAAGTTATGAATTAAAGTAGAGCTTGTAACAAAGTAAAGCACAAATGCAGTGCTGTAGGAAGTTTTGAAGCTGTTAAAGGAACTGACTGTGAATGGAATAGAACATTTGATCTCTTATGGGCCGGGAATAAGGAATTCTTACCTGAGTCACTTCTTGCCAAGTAAAGTGAATGTACAGCATAAATTACTGATAAAACATGGTGTGGGAGAAGTATTTGACTGTCTTCTGCAAGTGCCCAGATGAGCAGTAGGAGCAGACTGTTCTACTTCTGTAGAGCAGGTATCATGTCATGGAGGAGTGCTGATACCCTGGGATGCTGAGATCAGGAGAGGAAGGTGTGTGACTGTGAGTGGTATGTGCCTCTCTGCAAGTCTGTCTGATGATCTATAAAGGCAGGTGGCTTCTGTTGTAGAAGGATGATGAGGCTGGAGGTGGGAAGAGATAGTGACTTGTTCACAAGTGCATCAGTAGCAAAGTGAGCTGAAGCTTTGAGATCTTCTGAAAGGTGTGTTTGGGTTGGATTCAAAGGCTTTGAGGTTCAAAGGTGTGTTTGCTGAGGTGGAATAAATTATCAAAGAGGAGCAGAATGGTCACGGTGGAGATCCCTGAAGTGCAGTGGAAGGGAGAGTGCTACCTGTGGTAAGAGAGCAAGGACTAGGAGTACTGTCAAAATTTAAGGGAAAATCCTCACTATTGTATGCTGGTGTCTTGAATTTGTTTTATTAAAAATTTTAATGTACCTAAGAAAGAGGAGAGGAGGAAAGGAAAAGAATGAAGCTACACATAACATAAAAAATGGATGCTGGTGAAGACCTCGCTATCAGCTGTTTTAATTACTTTTTTTTGGGGGGGTGGGGGGCAAAGTTGCCTAATTTGCAGTAGGGAACATACCTGGTAGCCTCGTGAATGTGGCTGAAAACTGATAAGGTGGAGCTTGCTTTTTTTTATACAGCATTTTCATGGTGCACACACTGCCTGCCTTTGGTAGGTTCGTGCAGGTGATGATGTTGGAACTTGAATTCAGATATTTTCCTTGCATATCAGGATTGCTCATCGTCTTTTAAAGGTGCTGGTTGCCCAAGATTAATGGGAATAAATGAAATGAAGCTTATTTTTAATAGCTAAAGGTAGCAGAGCGCAGTGAATGCACATATGGAGTCGATCTGTTGAGTAGGAAGGTGTGATCAGAACACAGTCGCTCAACAAGACAGAAATTTTTGTGAGCTCAAGAGAGCTGTGACTGAGGGTTGAGTATATTTGGAGATCTGCTGAAATTTTAGTCTGTAAGTGATCTTTCCCAGACAACAAAATTACTGCAAAAACTTGAAGTGGCTTGTACAACGCCAGGGCTCACGTCCCAGCCAGTTCTGAGGACATCCCGGGGGTAACACTGCCTTTGGTCACGGAGCTGGAGGACAACGTTAACCTTTGAAGGTCTTGACAACCTGAATGAGGAAGTTATTATCAGTCTTTGGACTTTGAAACCTTCTTGTACAGACTGAATGAGCAGGGAGGTCTGTAGGTTTAGAGTAATAGCATGTGATCGAGCTGCTATAAAAGAATTATATGAGTCTATGTGGAAAGAAAATGGAGGTACTTAATTGCTGTAACTTGTGGATTTGTTAGGAATCCTATGGAGGCTAAGTGAGAGAGCTGAGAAGGTGATACCCAGCTTGAGTTAACATTTGTTGTCCCTTCCTGCTCCACAGGTATTACCGAGGAACACATGGGGTCATTGTTGTCTACGACGTAACAAGTGCAGAATCTTTTGTGAATGTAAAGCGGTGGTTGCATGAAATTAATCAAAATTGTGACGATGTCTGCCGGATACTAGGTAAATAATCAGAGTTACATCATCTTATTTAGTGGGCTCACCTGCTGAAGTGCCAAACTGACTTATCTTGTCTTTCTTTTCCTTTTTCAGTGGGGAATAAGAACGATGACCCAGAGAGAAAAGTGGTAGAAACAGAAGATGCCTATAAATTTGCTGGGCAGATGGAGATCCAATTGTTTGAGACCAGCGCCAAAGAAAATATTAACGTGGAAGAGGTAATGTAATATTCAGAGGAGGGTAAATATAACCATTTGGGGTTAGTGGTGTGGGGAAAAAATAAAAATTACATTCTTCCCATTGAGGAGGAAAGATAAAGTGCTTTGTATAAGTTGCGAGTGAGTGGGTAAAATGTCAAAAAGAGACATCCAGCTTTGCTTGGAAGAGTTAGGGAAGCGAAATGAAGGAGCCCAGCTGCTATTTTCAGTAGCTTTGCAGGCATGGTCTCAGCAAAGACTTGTCACTAGGCAGAATGCTTGTAGGAGGTAGGACTGCCCAGTCTTCACTCATGGCCTGGGCTGCCAAACTGACCTGTTTTTATTTACTGGTTTGGAAAAGGGGATAGAGGTGCTGTTGATTTAGCTTGGGAGTGGGCTGGGAAGGTACTGGGTTTCCTCTTGGCCCTGTAGTGGGTTGGGGAAAATCTCTGAAGCATTATTGAAATACCTAGAACAGTGGAGTTGCTTCAAAAGAGCAGCACCCCCACAGGAGCCAGCCCGAGTCCTGGGGTGCTCTGACCACGCTTGTTTCTCTTGCAGATGTTTAACTGCATTACAGAGCTTGTCCTGCGAGCAAAGAAAGAAAACTTAGCAAAGCAGCAACAGCAGCAACAGAACGATGTGGTGAAGCTAACGAAGAACAGTAAAAGGAAGAAGAGGTGCTGCTAATGCCCTTTCCCTGCTGCAGAGACTCTGCTCTCAGACAGATCAGCCCCTCCAGCTAGACTCGGGCAATTCCACTGGGGCAGGCTTTGGGAGGACTTTCTCAGTTTTGTGCCGTTATTTAAAGATTATTTTTTTCTCCATGTTTTCTATCAAGAGGCGCTGGCACCTTACCACTTCAGTGCCAAGAAGGTATCAGATGGAATCTTGCCCCCCTCTCCTCCCCTGCTCATTCCAGTGCGCCTTGTAGACAAGAAGGACGTTGCCTACCAAGTGGACTAATTAACCCAAGAGTTTGTATATAATGTATATTGCTTTAACCAGCCTCGCCTCCCTGTTGTCGCTTTGGCTTCTGCCTTCTTAATGTCAACCAATCATGGACTGCAGAGTTCATCTTTTTAAAGAAATAGTACAAAGTTCTTAACTCGAGGTGGCCCCAGGCTGGCAGCGACTGCTTCCTGGGGCCTCTGGCTGCATTTCTGTTGGGCTCCAGGCTGGCAACTGGTGCCCCTGGGGCCTCTGGCTTCTCCTGGAGTCCCAGGCTTTTGCTGGGGCTCAGGCTGTGTTTTTCTAGGTACCAGGATTGCAGGTGTCACTGCTGGAGCCTGGGGTTTCACTTCACCAGCCCCTGGACTGGCAGCTGGTGCTGCTGCTGGGGCCTTGAATTTCAGTTTGCCATGGTCCAGATTTGTGGCTGGATCCTTGGGTTTCACCTCCTTGTGCTGCAGCCCAGCTGTACCTGTGCTCTCCTGTAGTTTGTATCAAGATACTGGAAAACAAACTGACCTGCAGAAGTGGGATTTATTTGGATAAAACCTTTTTTTTTTTTTTTTTCTAAAGCAAAGTTTAACTCCTTTGACCTCTGCTTCTGGTTCTGCCAGTGTCCTAAGTGAGGGTCCATTTCTTTTGAGAAGAACAAAATTCATGTGATTCTGCCAAAAACCCCAAACTTCTCCTCGTTGCCCTGTCCACAGATAGGCAATCTGAACTTGAATGTGAATTTTGGTGGCAAAGCTTTTGTTTTCTGAGAGAGAAAAGGCATGAAAATAAATCCAGCTGTTCTGGGTTGATGTCTGAATATGAAAGCTGCTGCAGGATCATTCCCAGGATTCTTCTGTTAGGAAGGAGGACTGCTGTTTAATGCAAAAAAATGGAAAGCTTGCTTGCTTGGGTTATGTGGTGGTGGAGGATCACCCTTGGAAACAAACTGGGCTCGCTGTGCTCAGTGTTTTCCTGGCCCTTGTCGGCCTTTCTGGGAAAACAAGAGCTCAGTTCCTCAGCCTGAATAGATGTAGTTAAAGGTGGAGAGTGTATGTGTGTGTAACTAAAATATCAAATGTCTGGGCTGAAAGGACATGCTCAGCACCTGAATAATTGCCTAAATAATATTAAAAAATAATTTTTCCTTAAAATGACTAAAAGGCACGGAGGGTATGACTTCCTTTAAGGCCTTGAAGGTGGGCATACTCAATGTCTCAGTAAGTGGCCCCATGGAATTGCTGGCCTTAGTTTAGTAGGATGTGATTCACTGATGTCCGTGAGCTTGGAGTCAGCCCACTTCTCTCCCTTCCTCCCCCTTCCCCCAGGAGAGGCTAAATTTTAGTCACTTGTTTTGCCTGCATTTTTTTTTAGATTATTCGGGTTGTGGTAAAAGCCCCGATCATACAATCACATCACAGTCAATCACTTTAAAGACTTTTTACAAAATGCAAACAATGAATGTGCAACACATGGTTTTTTTAATCAATTCAGGTGCTGGGAATATGTATCCAGCTGCCTTCACCCGTCTCTTTTCTTCACATATCTTGCATTGGTAACCCAAGAATAAGAGTGAGCTGGGATGATACTGCTGGAGTGAGCTCTGATAATTGTAAGACTTGAGTGGCTGTGGAAAGTGGCGGCTGAATTCCCACCAGTCCATCCTTGTCTGCTCTCTGATGTTGAATGTGGTGTGTGCCAGGAGGAGCTGGGCCATCCCTGGAGCCTTCCCGTGGGAATGGAGCTGTCCTGTGATAGTTACCCCTCGCAGATTAAAGGGCCCAGCTGTGTTAACTTTGGGACTCTTGTGGTAGCGTGTGTGCAGATTCTAGGAGGGAGTAACTTCATATAGGCAGAAGTAAAGAAAATGTCTGAATTTACTGGAAATGATGCAATAAAATGAGGAAATGGTGCACCCAAGCCTGGAGTGTTCTCTTATATGGAAAAGTTGGTCCTCTTTGAGTCCAGGTCTTGGTGGCCATGGTTTGAGCTCTGCCAATCCAGGTTTCCATCTTCCTGGCTTAAAGTGGGAATTTCCTTATTTTTTTTTTCCCCCCAGAGCTGGCTGTAGAGGAGCAGTTACCTCTGCTCTTGCCACGACTATTCACTTGGAAGGGGTGGGGACTGTGTCTCTAGTGGTGCTGATGTGAAGTTTCCTAAATGTTGAGCAATGGAATGTCTAACTGGTTTGCTAGGATTATTTCTGTAATGAAAGTTTCTAATTATGCTTTTTAAATAATTTTAAAAAACTAAAAATAAAGGTTACAAGCTGCCAAATCTTTTTTTGAGGCTCTGTTTCCTCTGCTGTCCAGCACCTGGAGGTGGAGGGTGGCAAGCCAGGGGTGATCTCTGCTGCTGTATTGTTTTTTTCCTGGGAGGGGATATTGACAAAACCACAATTAATGCTTTCAAATGTCCAGTTGCTATTTTAGTTTTCAGTGTGAATGAAGAGTAAGCTGGAAGTGGTAACTTATTTCTGCGTGATGCTCGTGACTGTGCTGTAATCTTTTGTCTTTCTGTTCAACAACAAGTCTTGAGCGAGTTTTGAAAGCTCCTCCAAGGCAGCAGGGGTCAGCCCCTGAGGTGATTAAAAAGCATCTGGAGTCTCTCCTCACTTTCCCAGGAAATTAATGTGTGTTTAATTAATCTGTGCAGGAACTCTGCAGCCGTGGCTGTGCTTGCTGCCCTCAGCACCTTCTTGCCCTGCTGCCCTCCGTGCAGGAGCAGCTGCCCAGGGCAAGGCCTCACTCCTGGGGAGGTGTGATGGCAACCTGCTGTGAGAAGGTGCCTTTTCTCCATCTGCACCGTCCTGGCAGGACTAGGGAGAGGGGAATCCTGAGCACGTGTGAATGGTCTGAACTTCGGCTGGTGCAAGCTGGAGGTGTGTCACTGTCTCTGTGTTGTGTGTAAACTCCTTACACTTTGAATCTGCCTCCATATAACAGCTGGTAAAAAACACAAGTGGCTGGAAGGTGGGATGATTTACCAGCTCCTCTGGTAAATCAGATGCTTCAAATGTTAGGGTTTTTTTCTCCTGGCCTGTTCTCTTCTGAACACGCACAAGTGCTTTACATGGCTGAATTTCTTGGGAAGATGCAGCACTAAAGATGCTGTTAGGTGTTAAATAACAGTTCAAAAAATGAGCTTGTTTTGCAGGTAGGCACAATAAGCAGTGAGAGCTGAGACGGTATCTTATAAATGACCTGTTTTATTCTGAAGAGAACTATTTACAAAAGAAGTAGAGCATTGTTTTTACTAAAAATATGCCTTTATAGATTTTTATAATATGTATCTTATAAAAACCATACATTTATTTACATTACTGCTACATACAAAAATTACAGCACTGTGGTATATGTACATATCTATAGATACATTCTTTCCGCTTGTCCCTGCTGTGTGCTTTTTCCCTCTCAATCCAAGGGAATCATTGCTGCAGCACCCAGACACTTCCTTTCTTGGCTTTTTGGTTCAAACAATCTTGCTTTTTATAGCCGACTGTGGGGTAGAGAGTTTGCCTGATGGAGAGGCAAATCTGGAATTTACCATCCTAAGTAGGACAAGAGCATCGGCCCTGCCTGCAGCCTCCCTTCCTGCTTCTCTGTGCAAAATTATTCCGTTGTCATTAGCTGGTCTACTGTTCACCTTGATGGCAAGTTGCTGATCTAAGTTTGTAATAAGATAAAGTGCTAGTGACTTGCCTTTCAGTTACATTTGTTCCTTGTTTGCAGTTGCTTCCCTTACAGAGTTTGCGAAGGGGAGACTGATCCCTTTTCCCTCAGGCTGGCATAACAAACATTTGCCCAAACAGTCACCTGTTACTGAACTGTGGGAAAGTCCTTTGTAACCTTAATCTCAGCAGGCATCTCTTCTCTGTGCAATATTTGAACAGTGACTGTGCAGCACTACTGCTTTATTTACCATTATCTCAAAAGCAAGGCTGAGGGTTGTGTTTAGAGCTGCTGATCCCACTCCTTAAACCTCCTCTGGGATCCTGAGTACCTGCTGGATTAATGCGCTTCCTCCACCTCATCCACTGGAGCCGATGTTTCCTTTATGCCATGTGTGTCCTGGGAGCATCAAGTACCACAAGTGAAGTGTCTTCTAACCAGCACTGCAAGGCTGACTCCAGGCTCCTGGCTGTGACAGGGTGGAGGTGAGTGTTTTAATGACAGTGCGAAGTGAAGTAGTCGGGACCTTGTTAAAACACAACGTGACAAATGAGTGTGAAGGAGTGCATGGGTGAGGTTTTTGAAGACAGAACGACAAAACCTAGCTGCTATGTTAAGGCAGTTTCTGTTCCTGTGGAGTAGCAGCTCAGCACAAGGAGGTCTCCTTTGGTGTGTTGTCCAGTTCATTACACCCAGTTCTCTTGTATTTCTGGGTTTAGTAGTGCAACTAAGTCTTTAGGGTTAAGGGGCTAGTTTGAAGAAACCATACCCAACTGGCACCTTGGAACATGCTGACTTTCCTCTTGCAATCTCTTCCATCACTCTTACTAATACACAAAACTGCAATGGGATTAAGGATTCTCCTTAAATGGAGAGGTATGCTGTGCCTACCCCTGCAACTGAACGAGTCGCTTTCCTCAGCAAACACGTAGCAGAAGGCACCTTTCTTCATCTCATTACTGCATCTTCATGGGATAACTTAAGGCCCTTGCCTTAGAATTGCATCCGTCCATCCATCCATCCTCACAGGGGTAGAGTCCCACGTGGCGGTGGGGCCTGGGAAGTGACAACTGAGAGCAGAAAAAAGGTCCATGAGGACCGAGATGTTCACGTGGCTCTCCCACGATAAGCAGAGCATCCTTTTCAGTGTGTAACTGTTCACAGGTATTGCTGGCATCCATGAACCCTCCTCTTGCAGGTATCAAAGGTTATGTTAATGCATATGAGTGTAACAGTCCTGGCAGCAGGAGATGCTGAGCATGTGCCTCATGTCTTTGTCCTGTGGAGAGTCACAGTACAGGTAAGATGGGAGGATGAGGACTCACCATCCTGAGAGCACTTGGCACTGTGCTACATCCCTTTCCCTCGCTTGCACAAGTGGATACAAGCAGATACTCAACAGTTGAGCGTTGTCTAGAAAGAAGAGGCCAAAGTTCAGTTTTCTTCCCTGCCTGTGAGACTTCAGATTCCTTTCCCCATAAGCATCAAGCTGTATTGGTGGGGCTTTGCCCAAGTATTTCCTGGAGCACGCTCTGCAATCCAGGTTTCATTGCTTTCAAGTAAATGGGTCTTACCACTCAGCTCTTTACCGTAGTTTCCAACCTCAGAGTACTCTTGTAACATGGAGCTGTCTTAGTGCAAGATGATTTAATATCAGTGTGGTAGTTTCATGCTAACAAGGAAATATGGGAATGCTCAAATCTTTGTAGGCAGAAAGGATATTTGTACTGAGGTATTATGGATGTTCTATCCCATAGGTAAGTTGAATAGTAATAAAACCCAAGCCACCAGCCTCACCTGCTGCTTAGAAGAAGGTGTTTGATACCTAATTCTAGCAGAAAGCTTGTTCCTGTAAATAGTGAGCAGAGAGAGCAGCTCCCTGTAGGATGGTGTTTTAGCACCAAAGTTGCTGAGCAGGGCAGAGCTGAAGGTGTACCCAGCTCTGTTTCCTGTGGGACAGCGTAGGTGGTGGCCTCTTTAAAGCAGCAGGGAGACAACTTAGGGCCTGTGGGTATCATGAGCTTCAAGAATGTGTGAAAATGGCATGACAGCAGCAGGACGTCTCTGAACTGTGCCTGGCATTCCTCACTGGCTTATGATGGTAGACTGCATTAAAGAGAAGAGCTGTAAGGTGCCCATCCAGTGCAGAGGGAAGATCCCTACTTGAGTATTGCAGGATTTCCAGCACTGCTGTGTGCATACACCAAAAACGTCACGTTGCTTCTTGTTGATCAAGTCGTGCAAACCAGGCTCTGATGGTCTTTGATCAATAGGAGGTTTGGCTCCCTGCTTGCCAAAGGGCTGAGAAGTAACTCACTTGCAGGCAGGGACAAGTACTGCTCCTTTCTGTCAGGCCCCAGCCAATGTTACTGCATAGGGCAGAGTAACCTGCAGGCTTTCCAGAGTTTTGTAGACACCTTGATGGCCTTTGGCCTCAGTGAAGGCAGATGCCAGTGTGCTTTCTCAGGATGGAGTGCCAATGCAGTGTCAAGGACCGACTGACATCATTATGGGTAGGCTTTCAGTGAATTATTGGTTGGGCTTTTGGGGGCCTATCCAGTTAAAATGACAGGTTTCTTCTCTGTCTGGGAGGTGTGCATGGCTTTGGGGAGAGGTGTGTGACTTGCTGAAGCTCCTCAATTACCTTTGGCCATGAGAGAGACAGCAGCCGCCCCAGGACCTAACATCCACAACTTTAATCCAGTCTGTAATCTGTTGTAGATGGTCAGTCTCTTGGGGAGAAATCCTTAACATTCTGTGTAGCTACAGACTGCAACTCTTACCTCTGTAACAGGAGGGAGCTGGAGAAGACAGTGACACCAGCAATCTGCCCCCTGCCCTGAGCTGTGAGGAGCCTGGATTCCAGCGAGGGTCAACAGCCACGCAGAGCTGCAGGTGCCCAGGCAGGATCTGCAGTGAGGGCTCAACTTCCACCACAGAGAAAGCTACATTTGTCAAAACATGGCAATGCTGAGACCAGAGTGACTCCAGTCTTGGTGGGATGGATGAAGGATGTCACAGCTGCCAGGACTGGAGCATGATATAAATGACTCCCCTCTCTTCTCTTACATTCAGACTCTTCTTCCCCCTGTGCTCACTGTGACAGCAGTTCTCAATCCCCTGCACTGCTCTGTCTTGGGGCTGCTTATTTCCTTCTCCAGCATGAGAATGCTTTTAAGACAATCAGAGTATTCTTCACAGCAGAAACTGGACTGTGCCAAAGCGCCTAAAATATACCCTGAAGTTTATCACTTCACTTTTAGAATAAGAAAAGTTTCTCTCTATTAGTATCACATTGTCAATTTTCAAATCTCCAATTCATGTAAACATTTGGTTCAGACCAGGTGTGGTGTAAATAGTGCAGAGTCTCAAGGGTTAACTCCTTTGCCCCTTCTTTTTTACTCAGTGGATCAGACTTGGGTCCATCAGCAAGCTGGGCAGCTGCCCCACTCCCCATCTTGAAGCAGGAACTGTTGGAGAGTTTTCTCTTTTTCAAATCAATTTTTCTTGAAAAAGGAAAAGAGACGGTTTCCTTCCGCCCCGACGGGCTCGTCCCCCTGCTGCTCCGGCCTGAACGCGGGGGAGGGTCTGGCACTCCGCTTGGCGCCGGAGCCACTGGAGAAGGAATAAGCAAGCTGGCTCCATTCCTTCGGGTGTTTGTCCATCAGCTGCTGGTCAATGACCCTGTGCATGTCATCCTGCAGCGGAGGGAGATAAGAGGGGTGTTAGCGGCAGCTGATGCTCCACAGGAGCCCGTGCTGGGATGCGGCTGAAATGGGTATGAAACGTGCAGTGATGAGATGGAGCAGGGATGACAAGAGTGGGGACAGGGCTAAGCCCCCACCCGACAGCAGGCTCAGCTGTGCTTGCTGCCGTGAGGCTTTTCGGCGAGCGAGGAAGATAAATCACACAGTTCTGAGGGGTAAATTGCTCAGGTGCTCTCGCCCAGGAGCACTGCGCCTGCCTGGGACTCTGTGACACCCCTGAACTATGTTCCTCTGCTGTCTGCTGCTTGTAGATGTCCCCTCTGGGGAGAGGAATAAATAAAAAGAACAAATGCAGCTGAAAGCAGATGCCAGAAGAAGGCAGGATGTCTGTGCTGAGCAGGCCTGTGTGTGCACCATGGGGAGCAGGCAGGTGTGGCAGAGCTGCCCACACTGCCACCTCAGTGGGGCTTCTCCGGGGAAGGTGTGGGCACACCAGATCCCACGTGGGCTTTGCACCAGACTTACCAAAGAGAACTGAGCTCATCCCTTAAACCTGCTCCTTCCCCCAGGGCAGAGCAGAGCAGCACAGCAATCTGACTGACAGCTCGGCACGAACCGGGGCTTTTGAGATATACCTGAAATTCTCTGGTTTTGTCCATGTTTGTAGTGCAGTGGAATGGCTCTAAACGAAATGATTAGCCAGTTCTGTTGCCAGTAATGGTGTGCTGCTGTGTTCCTTGAAAACCTGGCTATCAATTCTACAGATTTTAAACCTTCAAATCCATTACTTCTGCTGTAATTGCATGTCTAAACTGCAGCTTAGTGAAAATGTGCGTCCACAAACTAGTCCTACAGGAGAAATCAAATGTTCTCCATCAGCTTGGTCCCTGATTAGGACTGAGGGCAGTATCTGGCAAGAACAAGGATTCTCTGGGTGGGCTGTAGTGGTGGAAGGGCTGTTCATTTGGCACCTCATGCAAGGGAGCCTGTCAGGGAAGCACCAGGACAGAAGGGAAGGTGCTGGCATTGCCCAGCAGGTGACCCAGGTGCTCTGTATGTGGAAGCAAATCAGCCAAGCGGGAGTGGAAACTTGAATGATGTTTAATCTCTTGTTGCAGCATTTTCTGCAGGGAAAAGGATCAGTAGCCATGACCTGGACCTGAATTTATTATGGGGACTTTCCCTGGGGGAACAGGAGGGTACAGAGCTACACAGACTGAGGAGGCTTTGGGTCTTTTAGAGCAGGGCTGGAGAGAGGAAAGGCAGAGGGAGAGTTGAAGAGGTTAAGGTAAACATCAGTATTAAGATGAAACAGGTTTCCAGAGCTGAAGCTGCCACGTGAAAATGTATGGCACTGGGATTTTGAAGGCACCTCTTCTAGTAAATGAAGTAGGTACCCAGGCTCCTGCATGGCAGATCTGTGTCCTTGATCAACCACACAATAAGGGGTATGATTGATAAATATTTTTTAATATATATATATAAAATATTATATATATATATAAAAATACAGTATTCACTACCAAGAGTGCGCTGCGTTTGGGCCCCTGTCTGTCAGATGTGTGAATCAGAGAGCACAGCACTTGGCTGTGGAGGTTTTTTGCTTGTGTCCTGTTTTATAGCCTGCATGATTATGTGCTTACAGAACACAGTAATCTTGTTGAGAGTCCTTGGTAAAATGCAGACTAGAAGGGTGCAAGAACAAAGTGCTATCAGATTAAAGCTTTTACTTATGCCCAGCTAAAGCAGAGACTTATCCTATTTTATCAGAAACGTTCACCTTTGCAAAATAGTCCCCAGAATACATAAATCACCTGACTTGTTTTGTGCCTCTGGCTGAGCTGCTGTTCTGGGGACATTAGGTGATTGGAAACTATTTTGCTGCTGTGTAATAATGCTTTAGGTCAGTAAGTTGGAGACAACTCACTGCTGTGCTAGTGGGCCTGAGCCTCATCTCAGAGCTGGTGGGAGCAGCTCTGGCATTGTTGTATTGCTGCAATAGGACCTGTTGTTAAACCCTAAGCTGGGTTTACTCTAGCACTAAATACTGAGTGTACTAAGTAGGTCTCAAATACCACCCATCCAAACTGAAGCAGAACTTGGATCCAGACAGCTCCTGTGCCAGCCTCTATTTCAGGAAGTTTTCCAGATGCTAGATACGTGGATACAGAGGGTTGATAATATGTGCACCTCAGCCTGGCTTTCCCCGTGGTGACCTGGTAGAGCCTCACTGTAGGGACAAGGGGATTCTACCCCTTGTGCCCTGGCCTGGTGCTGGGGTGGGGTGTGTGTGTGCAGAATATTGTGGGTAATGGAGACCCCCCACTGGTCCCTCTTGCCAGATGACGGTGAGGGCAGAGAAGGATGGGGGTGATGGTGGCAGCAGATGGAGCAGGCAAGGGGATGGCAGGTGTTGGCGAGGGTGTGGGGAGCTCACCTCAAAGGCAGGAGGGGTGTACGACTAAAGCTGTTGGTACAGGAACTGAGAAAGGCCACTAGATCAGAAACCAAAGGAGCCAGATAGTAAAAAGCCCTGAGGAAGCAAACTGTAAGCAGGAGAAAGAACAGAAAAGAAAAGAAGAAAAAAAAAAAGAGAGAAACGAAAACACAGTGGAGTTGAGACAGGAGCGAGGTTGTACGGGAAAGGTTTCTACTGGTCAGGCTGGTTTTTAGTGGAGTTGAAGTCTTGCATGGTCTGCAACAAATCACTCTAAATGGCACAGACCTTTTGATTCTGCTTTATTTGGTGTTAAAGTAGCCCTCCCTCAGTGCTGGTTCTGGGAGGAGACAGCTTTGCCTGCTCTCAAGAGCTTGATGAGGGTTTTCCCCACTGACCCCAAGCAGAGCATCTCCAGGGCAGCTGTGGGACTGCCATGGGTTTGGTTTGTTTACCTTAGTGGAGAGCTGGGATTTTAGCTTCTCCTTCTTGATGGATCTTCTGAGTTGATGAAAACAGTGCACCAACAATCATCACAAGCCCTCTGTCTCCCACTCTCCCACCTTTCTGGTCCTTTGTGAAAATGCATGGACATGCTGTGCCCACACGTACCCAAGGCTGTACCTGTCCGGGGACACCTCCTGCATGGACCCCACCCCTCCAGGGACACAGCAGGTTACTCTGCAACGTGCACGTTACCCATTCTGCTTGCAGCCACGAGATACAGTCTGATTCTCCAGCTTAAATGAGTGTTCCTGTATCATGAACAGCTCTCAGCTGCACGGCTTGGAGCAGGGAGGGCAGCTCAAGCCCCCGAGTCCCACTGCACCACTGGCTCCTGCAGAGCCAAAGCCAAACACCCCAATCTATGGGCTGAGAAGGCAGCAAACCCACAAGGAGGGGGGACAGTCACCCAAAGGTGCCTCTGGGACCCTGTGCCACCCTGACCCTGCCCTGTGGGGCCGGGGCTGCTCACCTGCCAGGCCTCCAGCTGCTGCGAGAGGTTCACCTTCTGCTGGATGGCATCCAGCAGTTGGCTGTTGAGGGACATCATGTCGATCTTGCACTTGCTCAGCTCCACCTCCACCGCGTTCTTCCTGTGGGGATGACAGAAATTGGGGCATGTGACTTCTCTCTTTTTTTTTTTTAAACATATCCTTGAGGAGAAGTCAGCAATTTCTTTCACTGGCAAGTCCTCGCATCCTAAACTCTACATCTCCATGCTATTCTGGACAATCAATTTGAAGAGCGGGACAGAACTGTTGACATCATTACCATAAAACCAGCAGATTTCTGGTAAGCACACTATGAAGAATACAAAAAGAAAATCAGATGCACCGCTGTGTAAGATAATATTGTGCCTGGATTATGTGCATGATCTGCCATTAAAGTAGAGATCTAAAACGAGATCGAAATTTCCTTTTCTTCTGTTTACTAATGCATAGAAAAATCCAGTATGTGCTAAAAATCAAATGATCTGTGTCTGATCACTTGATCAATAAATTGCAATAACAAACAAACAGACAAAGCCTTTAAAGAGTACAACTCTGCTTTTACTTGGGACTTGGACTGAAGGAAGGAAGAAATGAAAGAAGAGACCTTATCACAGCATATGCTTTTTAAGCACGACAAACTGTTAAAATTGTTTGAATTAAATGTTATGCTTTAAGGAGAGATCCCAGTTTCAATGGGGTTGTGCCAGTCCTTGGGAACACCAGTGCTGCATTTCATTCCAGGCATTTGATGGCCACTGGGCCTGTGACACCACGGACAAGGTTGCCCAAAGGGCCCTGAGTACTCAGTGTCTGAGATGTTCCAGCTTCTACTGGCTAGTGGAAAGGAATTATCCTTCAGCATGGAGGAAGCTGCCCAAGCTGAGAAATGCTGCTCACCATGCTGGGAGCACAACAGGTGAGCACAAAGCTTAAGTTTTCAATTAACTGCTGTGTGATGGGAAGCTGTAACATGACTTGCTGGGAACCATCTTTTCTTGCAAACATTTTCAAGAGAAATAATTGCATCTTATTAACTGTAGCTAATTCCTCCCCTCCTAATAGCTCCCTTGTGCTCCCCTGCAGAAGAGCAATTTGCGAATTTGTGTTTATATTCCAGGTACTGGTTGCTTAACACTTCCTATTATAGGATCCTGTTTTCCTATTGCTTCCCATGTTGCCAAACTTCAGCTTCAAGCAAAAATTTTCCACACCAGATGTCTGCCTTGGGCAGTGATTTTATTTCTGTTCAGAGTCAGGGATTTTTTGGGGGGATGGGTTCAACAAAAGCGACTTAACCCTTGAGGTGTGAGGTGGGAAGCGTATCACGAGCCTCCCAGGAGGTTCAGTGCCTGGGAACAGCCCACTCGGTCTGGGAGGGATGTTTTCATTTCCAGCAACAAGTCGCTCTTGTCTGCTTCCACTTGCTGCCACTTTCTGCTCATTAATCACCCGCCACTCCCCCCTCCACACTCCTCTCTCCCCGTTCCCGGGGCTCCTGTGCTGCAGGACAGTCAGCAGTAATTATTGGTGCTTTGTCCCAGCAGGGTCATTAGTGGACTGGAGAAACTGTGCCCTTCCAATCCCGGCTGTGGTCTGGGTACCTCAGACAGCTTTTTGCTGCGGAGCTCCCCCTCGCCGGCTGGATATTACCAGGGGACTGATGGCAGCGTGTTGCCATAGCCACAGCACAGCCAGCAGCCCACACGCACCGAAAATGTCAGCACCACCTCTCTCTGCGCCTGGCAGACAGCTGGGATGCTCCTGATCCTTGCCAACAGATGGAGGTGTTACAGAGGACAGCGATGGGAATTCGGTAGTCAGCTACCTGGGCAAGAGCAGCACGGATGATCAGGTCGCTTCAAAAAAGGTGAAGGGATGGTGCAGGCTGATTTAGCTCCTGCACCCTCAGAGCTGCAATACTCCTGTGCTTCTCCTCTTGCCTGGGGCTGGAGTATTAGATGTTTCCCTAAGACGATGGACTTGTGGTGTCCTGGTCCATCTGCTTATTGAAGAGATTACCACCTATATCCTTTCTAGCTGGAGCACAGAGGTGTGAATGTTTCTGCCCCTCTCCTCGGAGCAAAGAATGCTCAGGGCATTTTGGCAGGCCCAAGAACAGAGCTGGGGAAGGGGGGCATAGGGTACAGGGGAGCAGAACTGCACAGGTGTGCAAGGAGGATGGGGAAAATAAAGAGCCAAACCAGTAGGAGAATCCCAAAAGGAGAAACAGAGAATTACAGGACTGGAGATGCAAAAAAGACCCTGGAACAGGAAAGGAGAGCGAGTGACCAGAGAAATGAAATGGTTTAGGGAAGAAGCCCAAGCAGGGCTGTAATGGGGATGAGCAGGAAAGCAGGGTGTGTCTGCAAGAGCAAAAGAATTCAAATATGACAAATAGGGCAGACCATTTAGTTCCCTGAAGTCCTCTCCTCCTTGCAGTGACTCATACCAGCACTAGGGATGGCAAAAACATGGTTCACAGTGTCCTCCTTAATGCCCCCAATCCTGCCATGGGGCAGCTCTGGAAATTTGCATCTCCTGCCCTGTTCCCACCTCCAGTGAAACCAAGACTCGCTCCATCACACTGTAACAGCCACTCGGATTTGCAGAGGGTGGGAGAAATCCACCCCAGAGGCATCTCCTGCCAAGGCACTCCATAACTGCTGACCCAGCCTGGACTTGGCTGTGTGTGCCACTTACTTGGCAATGGCCTCGTCCCGGTCCCTGATGGCCTGCAGGAGCCGTTCACTTGTCTCCTTGTCTTCGGCAGCTCCTCGCAGCCGGTCCCGTTCCTCCTTCAGTGTCGTCATTTCCACACTCAGCAGCGTGACCTGTGGGCAGAGGGAGGGTGTGAAACCCAGGGCTGCTCAGGCAAATTCACCACGAGTGTGTGTGTGGAAAAAAAACCCACACGGGCCAACCTGGAGGCTGAGCTCCACTGCTTATAGGAGAAGCTGTGTCTGCTGAGAGGGGGCTGTTAGTGCTGCTGCAACACCCCATGAAATGTGCTGGCTTTCCCTGGGATGCTGGCAGTGCTGGTCTGAGCAAGATGGTCACTAGGACAGCCTCAGTAACAGGCAGAAACAGCACTGAAAGCAGAGCAGGACCCATCTGTGACTTTGCTGTCACTATCGCATCGGCACTAAAATATTGCCCCTCTCCAAGCAGTTTGTCTTGTGAATGCATCCTCTGAGCCTGCCTGTTGTAATTCTGATCTTTCCAGGGTTAAATTATTGCTAACATAACTTAGCAGCAAATAAGATTTTTTGAAGGGGCCATTACATCTCCTGTAGAACGAAGCTGTAGACAAAGGAATTGAAAATTCCCTTTCACGCCATGGAAGGTGTTACTGGCACATCTTACAATTTTAATTAGACTGTAAAATATGTGTGGAGTCTTAAATAGTCTGAGAAATGATCTATCGTTTTGGTCCTGTGCAGAGTGAGTTAATAGGGTGTGAAATCATGCAAGGATCGCATTAGCAGAGCTTTGCAATATTTCATACACATTTAATTTCTTTGTCTAGGGCACACACATGCTCTGTTACACTACTCCACCACCTGGAAACCCTTCCAGCTTTTGACCCACCTCCTATCTCTAAATGCAGCTCAGTAGTGCTTGAATCTTCAAAGAAATCTTTAAATAGAGGGCAGACAGTCAAAAAGGGCTCCTCACATTCAGGGCGTGGGAGGATCTGCCGTTAGCGCGGGGTGGCTGGGCCGGGGGGAGGAGGGTGTGAACACACCCTGCCTGTGCAGAGACTCCCCATCGTGTCCCAGGGCTGCCAGGGAACTGGGGAGCTGTTCCTGAGCCGTGCCCTCCCGTAGTCCCCCGTGGGGTGCACCTCAGGGCTGTGATGGGACAGAGAGCAGAGTGGGGCAATGTCAAAGGTGCTGAGCACTTCTGCAGAAATCCCAGGGGACAGAGGATCAAGAGGCCTAAAATACAGTGTTTGGGGAAAGGTTTGGGATTTTAACCAGTTTTATCTGTGCTTCAGATAAGAATGGGATGCCACTGAGAGAGGAGATGGACAGGGAGAAGATGTGAAACCACTTCCCAGTGTAGACAGAGGCAGGGGTGACTCCCATCTCCACCAGCTCACCTTGCTCTCAGGCAGCAGCAATGAATGTGTGTGGTGCTACAAGGTCCCAGAAGCCATTTAGGAGTTTCCCTTTGACTGTATCAATACCAGTGACAGCACAGAGGGATGAGGAGGCAGCAGAGCACTGCTCCCCTGGGTTGGACCAGATTTCCATGTGCATTGATTTTCTTTAGCACCTGAAGAGAAGATGATGTTGCCTCTTCAGTGGGAGGTGAGAATAATTATTAACCTGGAGCAAGCGCAAGGATGGGTTACAGGCAAAAGCCGTGGGAGATGTGTACTTGCTGTGAGAGGCTGGAGTGCTTCTCCAAGAGCAATGTCTGCTGCGTTCGTACCTATGCCCCATCTTTCTTCATATCACACAGAGGTGTGAGAAGAAAATAGAACTGCAGTTTTCCCTTTGTTCACTAAATATTCAGAGCTTTGGTAGTCAGGGACCCTTAAAAGCAGAGACAGGGTTCCAGGCTTGTGATCCAGGCCAGGTCTTCTGGTCCCTCTTGGCTGGGGAGTTTGGGAAGATCAGTCACAGCAAAAAACAACTGAGTGCTGCTCCTTCCTGGTGTCCTGTCAAGGCCTCGTGCTTCAGGTGCTGCAAGGCTGCAGACATGCGAGGTGGTGTACAGGTGATAGCTCAAAATGAAAGAGCCGCAAAAGGTCTCGGTCAGGACAGCCAGGTTGCAGTGATCAAGCCCTTGTCTCCTCCATCTCAGGTGTGTTTAAGGGCAAAGGGGACCTGGGGGTGATGCACAGGACCATGGCAGCACAGCCAGAGAAGTGTCTGGGCTCATGTCTCACTGGGGCAGAAGTTTGGACCCCCAGCGTTGTCTCTTTTGGTGGCCACATCGCTGAGAGGAGCAGTCCTCAGAGAACGATGGGCTCCAGGGCTGCTCCCCTTCTCCACTCTGCCTCTGAGCAGCTGCTCTGTCAGCAGGACCATTTCCCAACTCCCACACATATGCAGCTGCCACTGCTGGGGTATTTAATGATGCTCTCACTCTTTTCTCTTCAGTCCCATGGTGGGAGCCCCCACAGCCCTACACAAGGCTGTCATACCCCAGGTTGTGCTGACTTTCTGAACAGTGATGTTTTCCTATTCATTCTCATCAAAAAGGCAATACAGCACCACTGCCAAGACCAGCGGTAATCCCATTCCCTGCTCCAGTGCAGTTGGTGCTGCACAAGCACCTTCACCTAAGGATGCTTCTGCTGCAGCCTCTGGATCCCCTCCAGCATTTGGAGTCTTGTCCCACGGAAACAGGGATTGCAGAGTGTCTCCTTGGGTGCTTGTCTCCATTTGCTGCTTTTGGCACAGGACCTCAGACACGGGTGGTGCTACGTTCAGTGCGGATGCAGTGGGATTCTGTGCCTTGGGTGTGGAGTTGGTTTCAGGGCTGGATCATTTGTTGCTGTTGAGACTGCCTTTGCCTTCCATGTCCCTGCTGGCCCTGGGGTGCCAGGCTGACCATGATTAGGATTCTCTGGGTGTGCCTTTCTGAGGGTTTTGTGATGCTGCTGTGGAAGGAGTCAAACCCTGCTCCGTGCACAGCAGAGCAGCACTGTCATATCCATCCAGTGGGTGTATGTGCCTTTCACAAGGGCTTAGTGCAAGCAAACTGGGTCAGACTGGAAACCTTTGGGTTTCCAGTACCCCATATCAAGCAGACTTGTACTTTGGGGTCTTCTGCTGAGACAAACTTAAGCAACACAGATTGGCTGAAAAGTGGATTGGGAGAAAGGTTTAAAGGAAGTTTGTTTGTTTGAGACAATGCCTGGGATGGACCCCAGACAACCCATCAAAACCTCTCATTCTAAATGCATAAATCCTCTGCACTGGGTTTAACAATGTCTCCCTCATCCAGCCATAAGTGGTTTTGGCCTAAATCCTCCTGGGTTATTTATCATGTTGATCTCTTCGATGGAAGGCATGTCTTGGAGGATGAACACTGGTGTTACAAGACCACATGTAAAGTGTGGGAATTGCTAACCTGGCTGTGCAGTCGCTGCAGCTCCTCCAAACTCTGCCTCAGTTTCCCCCGTTCTCCCTCCATTAATTCCCTCAGGGCTCGTGAATCCTCACTTGTTCTCCTGATCTGTTCCTCTAACGTGTCGTCGTCGCTTCGTCGAGAGCTCTGAGAGCGGGAGAGAAATCTCTTGCTCAGATTTCACTTTAAAAAAGGCAATTGCATTAATTTGATACCCGTTTGGGATGGAGGTACTAAACAAGGAAGAAGAAAATGTGAATGTGACCTCGGTAGAGTTTCAGGTTTTTTCCCATACACCTCCACAGCAGAAACATGCTCAGCCAGTGGTAGTGCTTCTACACATGATACAAAGAGCATGCAGAGCTTAACACAAACCAAATCTACAGAGACCTCTTTGGTAACATATGACTAGAGCCTCTGTGTTTGTGGACCTTTTGCAGGACTTTCCACATTTTATTTAACAAATACAACTTCATCTCTATACTCAGCCTTCTTGCAGCTGTTATGGGTCCTTAAACGAGGAAGGTGAGTACTCCCATGCAGGTCTGCAGCTGCAGGGTCTGCACTGTGTTTCTCACCATGGCATCTCAAATTAACATCTTAGATGTCATCCTGACAATGCAACCAAGCTTGTGGGGGATGGGAACAGGCCTTATTTGAGCCATTGTGAAAAGTGAGGTGTTTTCTTGTAATTCTGCACTCCTGTGGATGCTGAGTGGTCCTTCCCTCCTGCTCAGCAGCCTGGGGACAATATCCCACAGACATCATCTTGTGCCAGCAAAACCTTTCACCTGTCTGGCAGCTCTTGCCACGACATTCGTACCCAGTGACAATTCGCAGGGACAGAACCTACCCACATGGGGTTATGGTGTTTCTGTGATGCTATTGCTAATAAAGCAAGGTTAGGAACATTCTCAGAGAAATAACTGAACTGTGATGTACAAGGCAATCTGCAGCACTTCCACGTTGAAACTCTAACTTAATGAAAATCTCAGAGTAAGCCTACGTTTATTAATTTTCCAGAATGACTCCCAGGCCAACGACGGTTGCATGAACTTGAAACTTTAGGTGGTCTGACCACTGCAGGGTTGAAACCCCACGTGCTTGGCTCTTGTCTGACCATTTGAGACACATGGAGCAGGCTGTGCACTGTGACAGCCCATCTCTGTAAGGCCACAGAGGTTTCCTTGGAGACCAGGGACTTCAAGATCCAGCAGAACCTGCAGCAAGCTCTGTCACCTGGGCCCGGGACATGCACAAGCCAAGGTGTCTCCGTGCCACCAACTTACCGTGGAGTCTGCCCCATCCAGCACATTTTGTATCAGTCTTTTGAGCTCACTGAGAGCTGCCCGAAGGCTCCCGGCAGGGACATCTTTGGCTGATGAGGTTTCTGAAGACTCGTCCATGGAGGAGTCTGTGGAGACGGCTGAGTCCGCGCTGTCGTTTCCTCTGAGGTGGGAGCAGAGATACCGCACTTGGCAATAGGCCTCCCAGAGCTGCAGCCTCAGCTGAAACAAGAGACAAGAGGCTGGGACATCAAGGCCATGGAAATCCTCCTTCCGTGGTAAAGTGAAGCATGTGGTTGCTGAATCTCACAAATATCTGTCTAGCTTGATATGTTGGTTTTGAAATGGATGCAGAGGTTTGGCTTCATAGGGTCAAAAGAGTGTTGTTCCCAATTTTCTGGCCCTTGGTTCAGCTCCTAACCCATATCAAATGCAATAAGCTCCCTTTCCCTCAGGGGCTGGTCACAGAGGCCTGTGGGCTTTCCCAGGGGCTGGAGGGCAAATACCTGTTCTCGTTCTTGTTCCAGCTCCTCTGCCTCCATGCTCTGCTCTATCTCAGATAGGAGGGATGTGCTGGTTGTGTTGAGGTTTTGGAGGCTTCTCTCCTCACTGAGCTCCTCTACCTTCCCCTGCAGCTGTCGGTAGGACAGACGCACCTCCTGGAGCTCCATCTGGCTTTGGTGCAGCTTGTGAAGAAAATCAAGGTATTGGAAAAAAAGTATTAGTGCAGGTGATACGCACTGGATGAATCTCGGTTTCTGAAGGAGCTGAGAGGGAGAAATGAGTGACACAAAGCAGGGTTTCCAGCCAGGAAAAAAGTAGTCTTGGCTGGTGTCGCTATTTATTGGAGCTTAACAATCTCCAAATGTCATTAGACATTGTTTAGACTCCAGAATATCCTGAAAGATAAAAATAGCAGGTTAATCAGCACTAAAATGAGAAACATTGAAAAGAAGTTAGGACTCAGGTAAAACAATTTGCTGAAAACAACACAGCAGGAAGTGAATCCAAAAAGAAAGTGATATAGAGAGGTTTTAAAAGAAAGTATGCACAAATACAAATACGTGTTTAAAAAAGGAAAAATTATTCAGGGCTGTTTTGCAGACCTGGGGATCCAGGGGTTGTCAACCCATGGAAGCAAAAATGGAAAAATCTTCCTCTCTCCCAAGATGCCGTAAGCCCCAGAGGTGCCAGGTGTTTCTCTGAGGGGTGATGTTTGGTGACACATGGCTGTGAACACCACGGGAAACCGCCTAAGCAGTGAGAGCCACGAGGCCAGTGACTGCCCTCTGGGACAGCAGGGTCTAAAGAAGGCCTTTCTGAAGCCAATTCTACTATTAAAAAATTAACTAAAATGAACTGCAACCAAAATTCTCTGCTTTTGACATTTACCTCATTTCCTCAGCACCTTGGCCCACTCCCTTGCTCAGATCTCCCTCCTAAGCTGCTCTTTGCTGTCACTGAGGCTCCTGTTGCCTGTTCCCATGGGGAACACCTGGGACCTTACTTGCTGCTGTGAGCCATTTTATTCCATGGATTTATGAGTTGGTTTGACTCCCAGTTCTTGATCATCTTCCTGGCCAATTTTACCCCAAAACATGACTTTTACTGCATTTCCCTATCCCTTCCCTGCCTCACTGCTGCCTCCTCACCTGCAGGTCCTTGTCATGGCTTTGTCTCTCCAGGATGAGCACTCGGTCCTGCAGCTCCTCCACGGTTCCCTGGAGCAGGTCGTTCTCCTCCATCATGGCACTAAGGCGGTGCTCCAGCTCTCGCTTCCTGTCTGTCAGCATTTTGATCTGCAGAGGAAAGAGAGGCACTGTCAGAACCCCACGCTTTGCAGGGAGCAGAAAGGAGGGAAATCACATTCCGGAGAGAGAAATGAAATAGAAAAAAAAAAAGCAGAAGTATGTACTTAAGTATTCTGTACCTGTATGAGAGAAACTGTGTGTGTGGTTTAAAGCTTAGGAAGGCTCTGGAAGGAAACTCTTCCTTCTTCAGGCTGCAAAGGCAGCTCCAAAGGGGCTGGGTGGGCATTGGAAGGTCAGAAATTTCCAAAGGGATTAAGCAGAGATCAGCCCTGCCTAACCCTTTTACCTTAACATCTGCAAGACTGGGCAAAACTAGTTACTCTTCCTGGCTTGCCCCTGACTGAGCATGGTGCCATTTTCTCCTGTATGGGTGCTGGAGACCACAGGGTGAGCCAGCAGGATCCAGGGTGAGCCTGTGGGATCCCACTCCTCACAGGGCTGTGCCACAGCACTGCTCATAGTTGTTCTTAATTGCTGCGTGTTCATCGGGTCCTCATCAGGGATTTTTCTGTCTTTTTCCTTGTGAAGACTCCTTTCTGTGCCATGCTTATTTTTAGCCTCCCAGCGATCAGTTGCCTTTAAAATTGGCTCATTTCTTTTAATTGTCAAGGGCAGTGATTTCAGACGGAGGGACAGTGTGCCAAACAAACCCTCCATGACTCAGTTAGCTGGGAACAGTGCACAGGATGAATCAGCACTAGCCAAGGTCACTTCTTGTTTAACGAAGAGTAAGGAGCCTTTTCCCAGATTAGTACACACAGGATCTCTGGGGACTGGTATGCCAGCCATCCACCAGCCCACTATAACTCTAAATATTCCCTATGGCCTCCTTTCAATCCATGGACTGTAGACAAATTCGGCACCTTCCCACTGTTTTCTTGGCCTTTTTAGGACCTTGTCTCTTTGCTGCTTTCCAGGTTGTTGGAAAGATTTGGCTGCACAAAGGAATATTAGCCAAGTGTGTGGACTTGGTATTTCTGTAGGGTAAAGGCTGCTGGAGGTATTGGAAACTGCTCTTAGGTGACTAATGGCTTCTGAGATGTCTCTGCCCACCACCATCATGATTTGAGTGGGTTGGAGGAAGAAAAATAAGAGGTTTAATACAGAGGTTGTAGCAAGAATTCATATTTGGCAGCCAAACCAGTAATGAACACAGTGTGAGTAACTGTATAACAGAAAAAAACCCCACTCTGCCATGAGACCTGGGCCATGGGAAAGACACAGGGAGAAAGGGGTTTGGAAAGCAAAACAGGAAGGAGGTGAGGAGGCAAGGTGGGCATGCACAGTGACAGGCATGCATGGTAACAGTGATGCACACACAGGCAAACCCTTCCAAGCCTCCATACTTACTTCAAGGACCTGCTGCTCCACACCAAGGGGAGGGGAAGAAAAGGCGAGGGACCAGCAAGGAGCAGGTGGGAGTGGGAGAAAGAAGAAATTGAGAGATTTTAGGAAAAAGTTTTCCGGATGGCTTTGAAATAAAAGAACTGGTTGGGCAGTAGAGTTGGACATCTACTCGTGTAGTTCCTGCCTACGTGGTTCCCAGTGACAGCTCATCAGGGAAGGGAAAAGGAAGGAAGGTTGTATCATTCCTGCTAATGTACCAAAGGTAAAACAGGCAGGGGCTCCTTGATTTCCCAAGTGCGTGGCTCAGAGGCAGGAGAGGATTGCTGCTTTCTTTGCAAGCATGAGGAACAGGATTAGAAAACCCCCTTGCAGTCCTTCCCACCACGCCCCACAGTTTAATCCGAACTGGGCAGCAGCCCTGCGGGAGCACGGCCGTGGTTTAGCTCCCAGAAGATCCTTCTCATCCGTTCATTTTCCAGGCATGCTGTGGCCAAGGCAGCACTGGAAGCTGGACTGAGCCAGCCCAGCCAGCCCTAGGCTGCAGCAAAAATTCCCTCTGGGGGAGTCCTTTGCCCCACTGCTGCCACCCCTCTGTGTTTGCTCCAACAGCAGGTTCTGTTTACTCAGTTCAGGGAGGGTCATTATACAAGTTCAAACAGCCCTGGCCACCTTTTGAAGGAGTGGGACCGAGCGCAGGTGACTCACCTCAGCCTGGAGGCTCTCCAGCCGCACGATGTGTTGGCTGCTGGAGGAGTTCTTCTCCCGAAAGTCCTCCCGGAGGGTGTGGACCTGCATGGAGAGCTGCCGCTCCACCTCTGACGCCTGCAAGGAGACACCAGCTGGCGTTACCCCAAGGGTCGTCCCACGGACCCAAAGCAGTTATCTCCTCCTGCACAGGAGACCTGCCCTCATATGACTTCTGCAGAAGCCCTAGTTTTGGCAGAAACTCTGAATCCTGCACAGTTTGGGTGAGTGAAAAGCTAATCCTGGACAGACATTGAGGAGAGCTGCCATTTAGACCATGCTGATTTTTCCCTCGGGGCAGCCAAGGGGACACAGCCCTTAACTTCCTTCCACTGCAAAAGTAACCATGTCCTACAGGATTTCCACAAAAATAGTAGCCTAGTTGGGGTTGAGGAAGAGACCAGGCCGCTTACAAAGGTGAGGGGAGCCAGTCTCCACAGCCCCCAGGAAACACTACTATTAGATTTATACTTTCTTGACCTCTGAACATCTTTGGCACAGCTCTAGAATAACAAGTGCTCTTTGCCTCTGATTCCCAGCTCCCGTCAGGGCCAGACGGAGAAATATCCGCTCCACATGACTGTCAGTGCAGGATCGCTGGGCTTGTCCCTCTTTGCCATTTTGCAGGAGGGATGCCCCACTTATGCAGGGTGGTTTGAGGACACTGGAAAGGCCATTCCCACCTGCAGGATCCAGGCTGCAGACAGCTCTTATAAATGACAGCTTAGACATGTTAACTACTCTCCAGACAGCTTTATGGTTGATCTTTACATGGGGAACACACTTGTTTAGGCTTGTAAGAGAACATAAGGTTTTTATGACAAATCCCTAATGAGACAGCACAAATGGATGGTTTTCTATTTAATTAGCCTCCATCAGGCTCCATTACACTTAGGCACAGATCTCCACCTCTGGCACATTAGCTGGAAGTGAATCGATTCCCCTCAAGAGGTGGCATGGCCATCCTGCTCAGACATCCTGTACAGGTGGCATCCTGTATGGACAGAGCTGTGTGTCCAGCGGCAAAAGACATCAGCAGCCACAATGTCTCAGACAGGGAGGTGAGATGGGAGGGAGGGAGGGGTGTCAGCAGCTGTGGGCGGGTTTGGGAGTGTATCCTTATGCCTGGCAAACGTGGGCCAGGATTTGACTCCACGACAGAGTGCCCAAGGAGCAGCCCCACCAGAAGGTGCAATGGCTTTGCTCTAGCACCTTGTGACTTGAGGAATGAGCATGCAGACCCAGACTGAGCTGCCCACAAAGGCAACGCTGCCACCTTTTAAAAATGGTCCCTTATTTTGCACAGTCTGCGGCAAAATATTCCAAATCAGAAACATCAGTTAAAAGGCTGTTCCAGCTCCATCAAGTGGAGGAAAGTGTGGTTGCCCCAATGCTGCTTGCTTGGAGGGGCAGCAGCAGACAGAAGTGTGGTCACCAAAATCAGCCAGGCTCTGACCACTGGCTTCTGGAATGAGAAATGGTTTTCAATAATAAGAAATATTCTTGTCTACCAATTGGTTTTTAGTTCCCTTCTTATCTTGGATTGGTATAGCTGATCTTTTACCATTCTTTAAAGCCTCACATCAGAGCCCTTTGCATATTTCCCTCACCTCACTTATTAAATAAAGCTTCTTTGCACAGGCAGGGTACTCAAAATATAATGATAGCACAGCACTATGGGAAGGGGTTGGTTATTTTTCTTCCCTTAGGCAGCTATAGGTTTCAAAGCATCCTGAGCAGCTATTAATTGGTGACACTAAAGAAGATGGATGGATTGTGCTTTTCTTGAATGATTCACTTGCTTTTGTAATGACTGCTGAAACATCTTCATGCTGAAACACTCCGCAGGAGCTATCAAGGATGAAAAAGCACCAGATGAAAAGCACTGAAGGATTTTGCCTGCAAGATGCTGACCACACTCCCAAGGAGCACAAGTGGTACCAGAGGAGATGACACACCGGAATTCCACGGTTCACTGTATAACATAATTGGTATGCTTGAACAATTCTACATGGAGAGAGTGTAAATGCACAATATAGCAGTAAGAAACAAGGGACTATTAATGGCACTGTAAAAATCCCCAGTAAGACAATAGATGGCTGCTCTTGCTAGTTCTGCTCCCCATGCTCAGACTGCAGCAGGTGAAGGGATGAGCTGCAAGGATGATTCAGATTGTGGAAAGTCTGTTATACGAAAGGAGACTAAAAAAAGGATGGCTTGTTTTATCTCATGCAGTGAATGCTGAGAGAGGACTCCCTATAAATACATCACGGATGAGCACACAGAAAGGAGAAGCACTATTTAAGCAGAAGCACAATTTTGGCAGGAAAGAATTATGTGAATAAACTGAATAAGAGTATATTAAGGCTGGGAATAGGAAGATTTCTACATTTCCAAGGAGCTGCAGGAGGATTCTTCCTCCTGCACTGTTACAGTAGTAGAAATGGTGGCAAAAAATTAATTTTGTGATGGGGCTGGATCACTTTATCATGCAGTTTCTTTTAGAGGGCTGCCTATGACAGAAGGGAAATGAATTGACCTCAGAGGTCCTCTCCAGTACCACACTGCGTGCAGGACTACAAGATTTGTATTCACCAGCGTTAAATCATCATCTGAAATTTATCTACATGCTGCTCACCTTACACGCTCACACATCTTATTCCCACAATTATAACCCACATGGAGGGAAGAAAGGACTCAGTCATTGTTAGTATTTAGGTTCCTACGGCAGATGGAATGTTCCAGTGTCACCTCAGTACACACCATTCATATCCTACCTCATGCAGTAGAGAATAGTAAAATTAACACTTTCTTTAGCCTCATAGTGCAGACAACACTCTCTGACCAAGTGTTCAACAGAAGTAAAGAGAAATGTGTTTCCCTCCATAAGGAAAGGTCTTCATCCAGTTCTCCTAGACAGGGAAATGGCTGATGCCCTGCTCACCTTCACGAAGATTTGATTTTTCATAGACATAAGACAAAGCCTTCTGAGCTGAGCTCTGGTCATGAAACCCCACTTTTCATGCTACATTTGTTTTGGAGGTTATTAACACTGCTGCCAAACTACCCTTCCTAACTGATTATAAAACAGAGATTTTAACATCAATTTGCATTATTTTATGGAAAGCCACCTTGACAGTGTCCAATGTTTTTCAGGCTTTATGGTGTATTTTCATACGGCTTCTACTTCAGTTCTCCACAGTGCTGTACATGTGCATGTGTTACACTGTGTTTTAAACCATGAGCTCACTACTGATTAATTCTAATGTGCTCTTTTCCTTTGTGACACCAATTAAGATGTAACCTTCCATCTACACTTCCTCTTTATGGCTCAAATAAGTTATGGTTTTTGTTGAATGGAAGTGAGTTTCTTCTGCCTCAGTCTCTTGGGCTTTCTCTTCCCCCATCAGTGTTTCCTAAACATTAAAAGCTAAATCTTTTGTGGTTATGCCAATCATTTAGTGATGCATTGATTTTGCTAGAGACAAGTAATATTCTTTGCAGAACGGCAGACATGTATTGCCCAACATCACAGCTTTGCTCTGTAGTTAAAACAGAATTAATTTCCTGGGTATGGGCAAATTAGCCGACACAGCCACCAGGCAGGGTTTGAAACACATCTGCAAAAGCATAGACATCAATTCACAATTAGATATATTCAATCAACTGTGAGATTTGTTTTCTGGACTTCAGGCAAAGTTTCAATGAGATTTGGGCAGTGCAAGAAGAAAGGAAGAGCAGGAGGACATTTTGGCTTCTGCTCTAATTAAGGGCTTTTTATCATTGCAAACCTGATTAAGTTTCTCTCATGATTAATTCCCAAGCGCTAAAATACACAAAACTGTGTAGATCTTTGGCAGAAAAAGATGGCTTGCCAGTTACAATGACTCTGTGAGGTTTAACATCTGGAATATACAATAAATAAATAAATAAATAAAAAAAATAAATTGTAGCAATTACGCACCTGTGAAATGGGGATCTTTGAAATGTTTGGGAGGGACTGTGAGAAATTAATGGCTGGTAGATTACTCTCATTCAAAGGAAACCCTCTTTTGGGAGAAAATTTGATAAAGTAACTGCATACAAAATATCCAGCTATAAGTCATGTCAGAAAGAAAGAGAGAATGGCAAAAGTTTAATAGACTGTAGATGGGTAAAGAAACCAATGTTTCCATATGATTTACTTCTACAAACAAGATGATTCAGATTTAACAAAGGATATTGAAGACTTTCTTGCCTAAAATAACTAAGAAAGAGAAGTCCTAATTAGTGCTAAATTTATAACACTCAGGAGATCGTGTTACTCCTTTTATTAATTTGCTAATAGCTTAGTTCAAGGGACTCCCCGTTCCCACTGTGGTCCCATTAACACTTCAAACCACTAATTGCTGCCTCCCCTGGCTGCAGGTTCCTGGATTCCCAGCTCTTCTCTGGAAAGAAAATATATTTGGCTACTGAAATACAAGGAAAGGAAGAAACAACAAAAATCTCACTTTAGAATAATAATTTCAAACCAATTTGTTAGGCTGGCACCATAAGCCACCATCAATATTTTGCGCACCCAGGGGTTGCTCAGTTTGGGAATCTTTGAGAGGTTTTTACCAAAGTTTTTAATTCAGGTCAACTTCAAATTGTTATTCAAAGCATTAATCTATCCAGGAAAGTTCTTATGTAATAGTGGTGCTTGCATTCATCACCTTTTGAGGGCTTCAGCTTGTATCTGCTGATTTATGTGCCCAGAGGGATTCCCTGTGTCAAGGTACCTCCTCCATCATGTGTGGAGGAGAGCAATGGAAAATGTGGTGGGCTGGCCAGAACCCACCCAGCTGCTCTCCCTCCCCCTCCTCAACAAGACTGGGGAGAAAATAAGATTAAAAAGCTCGTGGGTTGAGTTAAAGAACAGGAAATCACTTACTATTAGAGGAATTTGAAGTTAAAACATTGACATGGAAAGGTAAAGGGCAAAGCTCAGACTGGCTATTACTAGGGGCTGGATTACTAGTGGGGATTTTTTTTGTGGTTTAAAAGGGTGGAACTGTACTGAGGGTGTATATTGCCCACCCTGGTGGGGTTGTGGCGGTGCCACTTCCATTGTGGAGTGAGGAGTTTTTTTTGTGGCTCATGTCATCAGTAAAGCTGTGAAGGGTGTGTGGCAAGTGAGTATTTTAATGACAATTATTAAATACTCATTTTGCTGCGGCGAGAGGGGCTATTTATTGGGCCCAGGTGCCCAGGCACTGTCAGGGGAGCTGAGGGACCCTCTGAGGCGAGGCCAGGCAGCGCCGTGACGGACACAGCCCCGCGCAGGGCACGGCTGAGGTTGTCATCCACTGCCTCTGGAAAAGTGCACCTAGGAAAGGACAAAACACACCGTCTGGCCCTGACAGTTGAGGTGAAAACCGAGAGGAACATCGCTGTGAGCACTATGGTTGAAGGACGAGGAAGGGGGTGCCCTGGCAAAGGGTTTTCCAGAGACCCTCTTCCCACTTCCCCCCAGCACAGCGCCGGGCACTGGAGCTGCGGAGTGCTGGCCAGCACTGCCCCCATCCCAGCCAAACGAGCTGATGGGGACAAATCATCCTCTCCTTGTCTCATCCCTCACTCTGCTACTGCCCAGATGTGGGGGATTTAACTACACAGAGTATGTAGCCACTTGGTTCCTGTGTGAGAGCTGCCACTGCCGGGAGAAGGTGTGTGGAAAAATGAGAATTCAAGGAACCTGCAACACTTACAAGATATTTTGGTTGTAAATATCCAACAGAGATGATTAACATTGATCCCATGGGATATTTTTAGGAAAAAAAAGTCTTTTTAAGACTGTACAAGTGCTACCCAATACATACTATTGTACATATGGTAGCTATAAGCAGACTGGCAGGTAGGCTAAATACCAGTAGCCAGCTCAGTTTTTGCAGGTGAGATTTACTTCCTAACACAGGTTTCTTCTTCTGCCCAGGAACCATCTCTGCAACCTGCCATAGCAGCCGACAGCCCACCCTTTGTGTTCTTCTCGCTTTGACCCCCTGACTGCTGCCTCATTTAGGTAAGGTATGTGAGGCAGCCTCAGTAGGGACATGCAGGATCCAGCCCGAGGTGTCCTCACTGGGACCTGGCCTTGAAGCCATACACGGATGTGAGACTGTGAGCTGGATGCGGCACCTGTCTCCCTCCTTCTGCACCTTTTTCAGTGCAGTTCAGGCAAATTACTTTGTATCTGGCATTTGGTATGTTGGTACCACACCCCTTGACACTCAGCTACCTGCACATTTCTTTACATGCCTGCAGGTCTCCTCCTGGTTATTCCTTCTCTCCTCTTATTCAGAGGATCCCGTAAATCCCTATGTGCTCAGACAGAAGGATTTGATCTTGTGACACAGTGCCTGACCTCCTTTGTTACAGCCACGAAGGCTGATGAGCCTTCCCTTCAGTGGGAAACAGGCTGGCACAGGCGAGCTAGATTGGCTGGGGGGTCCTATACGACAGCAGAGCAGGGGGACAAAAGAGGAAACAAAAGAGCATTATTTTTGCACAAAAAGGATATGTCAAGAAAATAGGAAATCAAAGATCCAAAGGATTGCTAAAGCCAGGAGACTGACTAATGGAGAAAAGGCACTGGAATGACTCTTTTATAAGCATCAGGCTCGGGACACATTACTGATGGGAAAAGCCTCGTGGCTGTAGCATTAAACCTGTTCTGAGAGGATTCTGTGAGACAAAGGGCAGCAGTGGCAGCTTATGCTAAGCTCTGCACTACTTTCACAATTGAGACATTTTGGCAATATGAGCCTTCATTTTCCAAATGAGAAAGTGAGAATTCTTTGCCACAGATTTATTTCCTTTCCCTTCTGTAGGACAAGTGGGAAATGCCTGGCGTGTCCTTTGACCTCACTCCTGTTTACCCGCATTGTAAAAAAAACAAACCAAGAATGTATGTTGTTTCTTCTCAACATGTCCCAGACATGCAGTGGCTGCTGTGGGTGGCAATGGGTTAATGCCCATCAGCTCTGATGCCTCATACCCCAGAGGCAGAGGCCCAGCTGGCTCTAAGGAGAGCAGGGAGTACCTGGGGCTTTTTCTAGGGGCTGGGGTGGAATCTGCTCCTCAAGGTGAAGTGTTGTTAGAGTGGAGATGTTTAGTTCCTTGGCGTAAACCTCTTCAAAACTTAGCTTGCTTCAGGCTGAAGCTGGATTGCCTGTTTTGGGAGGTAAAGTGTTTGCCTTGGCTGACTTTGGTTGCTTCCCATGTTTCTCATGGTTGGAAGACCGGGAGTGCTGCTGGAGATGGACATAGTAAGTTATTGCTACTTTTTTATTTCCAGGTGTCCTTGAAAAGTCCTTTTAATAAAGATAGTGAACTTTTGCTGCATCATTAAGCAAAGCATGAAAATAGAGTAGATACGCAGGGTTTTCCTGGCAATGTAATTGTTCTTTTTATCCCTTCCTATAAGGTTAGTCGATATATGAGAACCAGTTTGTAAGGCAAACATCTGCATGCTTTGGTGAAGAGCTTAGGGGAATGAATGCAAAATGGTGGTCTTCATCTTGTCTTTTATTAAGTGCTCAGATAACTGTTTGACTGAGGCCAGAAACCATTAGCTGGGACTAAATCAGTTTACAGGATTAGGAACTGCTATTTAGAAGAAAAGCAAGGGCAGTTGTGTGCCATATGGGGGTAACTCTAGCTGAGTGTAACATCTCCAGGTTCATTGTCTGAATGAGAGAAACAGCTTCACAAGTGGCTGTGGCTTGTGCACATGTTTTAGGAGTGCTTAAACATGAGCCTCCCTTTTTTTTTTTATGTTTTATTCTTGACCTAAGCATTTGGCTCTTGCGGAGAGGAAAATACGGTGTGTGGAAAAATGAGTCAGCCAGCTTCCTGTGGGAGGGACTGCCGGAGGCATGATGCTTTGAATGCTGCAATAAATTAGCACTGGAGATAACTCAGAGGACAAAGTGTGCCTGGAGGACACGCCATGCTAAGTAGTGCACGAAGTGGCTCTTGCTCTCTGTGTGCAAATTCCCCTTGCAGAAGAAGTGTGGGAGATGAGACAGCTCTGCACAGAGGCTCCCAGGCTGGTGTCTGCGGTAGGGCTCTGAACAGAGCTTGTTGGCTCCTGGTTGTTGAGGAGGAATAGGTTAATAACATGTAACACTGTCAGACTCTTCTAGTTCTGTGTGGATGCTGCACGTCACCTGGAGCGAAGCCTTTGTTCCTCTGCACTTCAGTTCTCTATTTGCACATGGAAGCAGAAAGGGCTTATGGCTGCAACAATTGATCTGATGGTGCTCAAATGGAGTTGAGAGGAGCCACAACACTAATTTCAGTGGAGCCCAGCTTGGGTCCAACATGTTGCAAGGGGGTCTGGGACCTTCAGGTTCAAAAGTCTGTCGTTCCCCCCACACCTGTGTGACACTGCAGTTCCTGAAGTTTTGTCTTGGACTAGCAGAGGGAATGGTACAGTTTGAAAGGTGGGTGGTTCATGTTTTGCATCAGTAAGTTCAGTGGTCTGCTCTCCTAGATAATTTCTAATGCATTTCTAATGCCTAATTTCCATGAATAAGTTATTTTTCCCCTGACAAAAGGCATATTTCATCTTGATAGAGCATTTCGGCTGTTACCTTTGATGTGGGTTTTTAATCCAGATTTGCTTGAGCTTAGTCTGACTTTTCTACGTGAGCTAAAGGTTGAAAAATATTCCAGTAAATTTCTAGTGAGCCATAAGCATGGGTCAGATGATAGGATAATGGAATACGAAGTGCCTGACTAGTTTGGAAATAACTGAACTGGAAACATGAAGACTTAACCTGGTCATTAAAACCTTTTGAAAAATTAAGCAGAAGGTTATGATGGTGGAGGCCAGGAGAAATGTAACATTCCCTCCTGCTCTGAGAGGCTGTGCTGTCTTCCCCTGGTAGCCAGAAGTCAGGACAGCCAATCTCTATTCTTGAATTTATTTTTTTATGAAATTCTTCCAGCCTAAGACTTTAAGCCTGAAGGTGTTCAAGCTCAAATGTGCCTGGAAGAAAGAGACAATAATTAGACTTTTTGCAGTCTCTTACTCTGGCTTTAAGCACTCTCTCCCCTTTATTTCGAAGGAAATTAACTGAGCTCCATTGGGGATATCTAACGTGATAGCAGGCTAGCAGCTCTGTCTGCTCTTGAAATCTTCATCTACACACCTTGGTAAGCTCAGAGTATACTGGTTTGGGATTTAGTAGTAATATACAAACAAAAAGTTTTCCAAAATATGTAGACCTGATGTTCAAACATGTAGTTATAAACATGTCTGAGTGCATGAAAACACTGGTGTCCATTCCCATACATGTGAAATGAGTGAGTGCCAAAAAAGATGGGGCAAAATTCAAGGAGTTGGTTTAAAATATATTAATCTCTCTTGGGAAGTCATCAGACAGGAAGAGATAAAACATTTTCTAAAATGTAGATTTTTTGGTAGATTGACCTGGAGATGTTTTATTAGCTTTTAAATCCCTGCCAAGTTTGATTCCAAATAACTTCTATCAGACTGTTTCTTAAAAATAGTGCTGATGTGTGTTTGCTCCTTTCTTACAAAACTTGTTGAATTTATTTCAAAACTCAGAGGAGGAAGAGCTAAGAAGTAATTTTTAGGAACTTGGCTTAACTAAACCAAGACAGAAGATGTTTTGTGCAGAGGGTTTATTTCTCATAGCTAATACAGCAGAACTTGTGGCTCCTTTCTTTAGAAAAATAAGGAAACCCAGACCCTATAGTGAATATTGGCCAGGATGAGAGCCACAGCTTCAAACTATTCCATTAACGCTTTCTCTTCACTAAATGCTTTAATCATTGGTATGTGCAACAGGGTCATAAGTGAAAGGTGAATGCCATAAAAATGAGTAAATCCATCACAAAGTTTTGGGAAAAAAACCCCACCCCAAACATGAAACTCATGTGGCAGTATGTCACATTCCAATGCTTAAATGAAAAGGTACAAATCTACTTTCTTGAAGGATTGTTCGGGAGCTGTTCGGTAACACATTACTTAAAAATATTTCTTGGTCAGCTCGTATTTGATCTGTCATTCTAAGCACAGCAGAATTGGGCTGGGTACCTGCAGACAAAAAGCTTCTAGAGATACCATTTAGCTTCGCAATGCTTCTTCCTGTACTTTGGCAGCCTCCAGCTCTATCTGAATTGTTCCCCCTTGCTGGCAGCATGAAACGATCTGTTTAGAGCATAAGGTCTTTGGAGCAGACTTTGAGCACAAGGCAGACCTTGCTCTTGGTGATCGCTGACAAAAGATAATTACAGTGTGTTCATAATATCATCTGAGCACTTTGATCTGCTGAAGCCCAGTCTATACTTTGCACATTAACATATGTAATAAGTACAGGATCACTTGTCTCCTTTCAGCCCAGCTTTGCCCTGTTTCCACCAAGGTTCAGCCTATGACTCAGTGCAGCAGATGCTTGAACACAGAAGCACTTGTTTACCTCCTGTGCAGTGCCACAGATGTCAGCACTAAGGGGATTAAGTCTTTAATTCGTAGATCCTCAGGGCAGGGCTTGGCCTTCAGAGCAGCCTGCACCTCCACAGTAGTGCGCAGGGGCAAATATGCAATAGTAACTTCTCATTTAGAGCCTAAAGTAAGCCACAGCAGGTGTACTCAAGGTTGAAGATTAATTTTCCGAACAACACCTGCAACCCAGCTTTTGGGAAGCTGCTGAGTACTTCTGTAAGTGGCCAGATCTTATGGACATGCCAGCCTGGCAGGTGAGGTGCTCCCCTGAAGAGACTGCATGGGTGTAGCTGTGGCCAGTCTCTGGATGATGGGAGAGTCTGGAAACAAGAATGTGGATCTCTCCTTGGGGCTTTGTCCTCCTACAGTCTAGCTTTTTAAAAGTTCTTGCATGAATTTATTTAAACAACAGCTTTTGGCAAACTCACTGGCATCTCGGTACTTTAAGTCCTACAGAAAGCTTTGCTTGGAAATAAAAAATAAAGCAAATAGATGTGGAGAGCAAATACAGCTGAAAAATGAGGTGGGTGCAGCACATGCTGTGGGATGGCATATAAAATATACTATGCCAAATCATACACATGCAGGAGAATCATTATCAACGACTGGAAAGAGCCCCTCTCTATATGAATTTCAAGCTTTGGTGTACCTGTAAACATCACTAAAGGTGATGGATGGTCCTGTATGGGGGAAGACAACACAGTCACAAGCCCTTCTTGTGTTCAGTTATTTTGCTGAAGGAGGGGAGGGGCAGTGCTGCCAGAGGAAGAAAAATCTGCTGTAGCAACATCCAAACAGCTGTGTCAGAGTAACTGCCTGGGAGCTGGAGTCCACTGAAAGCATTGCAAGGACTGTGCTTGGCTGTGGGCAGCAAATTTGGCCCAAACATGTTAGATTTAGACTTGCACCTGTAGCTAAGGTTTCGCGAATGCAGGTCAGGTGTCACTGAATTGAAAGCCCTCTCCCCAACTAAGATGCTGCTTAGAAGGATAAGAATCATTCAAGCTGTGCCTTTTTGGCACGGAGGCTGTTGCTTTCTGACAGCTGACTCCAAGCAAGGTCTCAGGAAGCCTGGGCTGAGTCAGGGAGCAGTGACAGGCAGGTGTGGGGACTGATCTGCAGCCCAGGCACGGGGCAAACCAGCGCGGGGGTGTGGAGACCTGTAAGCACTGCACAAGATCTTAGACTGGGAAATGTTGTACAGATAGAACTGGCAGCCTGTCCCATGTGTCTGATGCTGAGAAAAGATCCTTTTTTCCTGGTGGGTGAAGGTTTGATGGCTGAGGCTTTGTCTGGTAAGGAAAAGCACCCTTGATAAAGCTGTCATGAACAGAGAAAAGGGGAGCATGCTTCCCTTCTCCAAAGTTTCCTGTTTCACCTTCAGTGATTTGTCTTGGAGGGGCAGAGTGTGTAAAGGCCTGGAGGTGCACTTTGGAAGCAAGGGAAGGGGCAGGGAAAATGCTGTTGGCTTTGGCTCTGGTGCTTTTAAGCAAATGTCAGTACTGATGGCATGTACCCTGTGCACATGCTTTTTGGCCCTAACTATGGAACAGGAGACCAGCTAAAAAGTCCAAGAAGAAAACACAACAAAACTGGTGTGGCAGCAGTTGTTTTTCAGCTTTTAAGACTCCCTGACAAGTTACTGTTGGGAGTGTGCTTCATTTTGAAAGCCCTGTTTGAGTGTGCTCATACTTTAACTGTGGCAAATTTCATTGCTTTCCAGTTATGTTTTTATCACTTCATCTTCAGCAGAGAGGGCTGCCTTGCTTGAGTGTGTGTATGTTATCCTGCACTTGAGCACAGGCTGATCTCCTGCTCCAGTTCTTCTGCTACTACAGTAGGATTTTACACTGGGATCTTCCCTAGCTTCCCTGCATATAAATGATTAACTTTCTCTTCGTTTTGCTGCCTGAAATCAAGAGCAATGTGATCAGTGACAGAGGAGACCACGGTATTCAGCTCCTAGCAGTTTTTATTACTCCCACTGCTGTAGCTGAATTTCTCTGTGTGCACAAGCCTGCGGTAGCAACACTAAATCTCCCGAGTGCCTGCTGTGTGCTGGAGCGTCTAGAATGGTGCTGTTTGGAACTTCTGCCAGTACACAGGCACATGAGTTAGGAAGACTTTTATCCTATTTCTGCTAAAAATCACCTGCCTTAAGCCACTGATCCCTCCTCCCCTTCCTTGCATGTCTTGCATGTGATGAGGTGCGTGCTGGAGCAGATGGCTGGGGAGCAAACAGGTCCACAGAGACATGCAAAGAAACCAGGTTGCATCATTGTTAACCACCTGGTGCCATGACTTGGGTTTTCTTCTGCCTGTCGCTAGCCTGCCTACACTGGCTTCCCCATCACCCCTTGGCTTGACTGGTTTGTGGCCTACCTCCTGGAACAATCTTGGAGACCTTTTTTCCTCCTCCTCCCTCAGCTCTCTCTAGTTGATTAGTCTAATAGATATCAGCCATGGCACATTGTTGAATTCCTATATAGGCACAATGCTGTCCCAGAGATTTGTTTGCTTAATTACAGAAATACTATTGTTTCTGCTATAGTGTTGAGCATTTGGTTTTGCTCCTGAGGCTGGTGCTGCTTTCTTCAGCCTCCTTTCTTTGGCTCTGCTTAAAGATTTATTTTTTTTTATTCTGTTGAATTAGAGCAGATGTCCTCAAGCTGGGATGTTATAAAGACTCGGAGTGAAGAAGGAACAAGTAGTTTAACTGTGCTGCTAGTGTATCACAGGTTGTTTTTTAATCACTTAGATACTCCAACCCTTAACACTAATACACAGTGCAGTGCTGCTCAGCTCCCTGCACTGGCAGACTCTGCATGTCCCACATGGGGACAGGTCTTAAGTCAGTACCATCCATGGCAAAAGCTGGCTTTGTGTGCCCAGGAAGGCCAAATGGGATACCAAGAGACAACCAACTTCTACACCAGGCCCAGACATGGTATGGAGCAGACATTCTCCCCTTGCAGAAAGCTTGTGTTGTACCTCCTTGACTTGATGCTTTGGTGATGTCTGCTTGAACAGTGGGGCACAGGCGTGCAGCACATAGCTGCTTGCTCAGAAGAAGAAAGTCTCAGCAGAACTCATGTCAGACAGTTGTATGCACATCAAGTGATGACCTGAAACCCAGCTGGTTTACAGAAATTAATAGGTTGAAGTGTAGCATAAATTTGTTAAGTTCTTACAGGGATTTGGAATTTCCCAGTGTGATCCCCACTGGCACCAAGGGATGGGGAAGATAAAGATATTAGAGCCCAAGTTTTCAGCACAAGCCTTAAGTACGGATTCCAAATACAGCCTTACATGTCAGGATGTGAAACACCAAGTGTATCCATGTCTCAAACTTATTTGTTTGGAGGACAAGACAAATACTACCACTTAAAAAGCTCCATATTGGTTTTCATCTTTACTCAGGTTTGCTGAAAGGTTCTTGGATTTAATATTATTTATGGCAACATTTAAACATTACCAGGAAAGAAGAGTGCTTGGTCAGGTCCCTTCATAGAGTTGGAATTTACACGAGGGTTATAAGGCTCACTGGGGCTAATCCCTGCTAGCATTATACATCATCTGACAGTTGCCAAGGAGACAAGGATAATCTGAGTGAAACAAGATATGTGAGAAGGGTATTTATGGACATTTGCCTAACGATGCTGGTGGAATGCACCAAAAAGTGATTATATGAGTGCCTTTGAAGTGTTGGCTCTTCTGTGATGAATATGGAGGACTGGTACACATGCAAAAAATGTTCCAGTGATATTAAAGCAGCAGCAGCTTGGCCTTGATTTTTCCAATTCGTCCTGCAGTGGCCTCATGCGCTGTTATGGAAGGGGCAGACAAGGTTTCTGTGGTGCTGCAAGATGGTTGTCCAGCCAGCTGCACTCTGTGGCATCAGCAGAGTTTAAACCAGGAAAAGCAGTATAAAGAAGCCATTTCAGTCTGTGTGCTGACAGAGGCTTAATGAAAGCCATCCACTTCACGTGCCCGAAATACTAGGAGGTGCCTCATGCAAATGTCTTGTGTGCCAAGGGATGTGAGGGGGAGGAAGAGTGGAGGAGGTGTGTATGTACATACAGGCATGGAGGTTGTATGTGCTTTGTCAGTGGCTTTCCAGACAACCAGCTGTTTCTTCCATCCCTGTCCCCAGGGTGAGCTCAGTTGCCCGTGGCCACCTGGCTGTGGGCTCTGGGTGCTTACGTCGCATTCACCAAGCTGTGGGCAGGATTAACATCATGGGCTACTTGGGATGTGGGTCTGAGCAGGTATTTTGGTCAACTATGCCACTTTCCCTGACCTGGGGTGACCTGTAGCTCTGCTTAGAGAGATTAAAAGAAGCCGGAGAGTTAATATCCTCATTTGAACAAGTTCATGCTTGGAAAGGCTTCTGCATCCCCTCTTTTCACATGGCAAAATATTTTCTTGGCATTGTGCTCATGGACCATGAGAAGGGGCAGAGGCTGACGGAGGAGGCCCATGTCTGGGACCGGGAGCACTAAAGCTCTGTGGTCTGGAGCAGTCCCACACTGGGCAGATCTCCCCTTCCTGTGCTGAGGTGAGGCAAACAAGGGCAAAAGGCTGCCTCATCTCCTTCCCTCTCCCCCACTTTGACCTTCTTAGTCTCTGGTACTGTCTCCTGATGGAGGATTATGAAGGATGGGAAGACAGAAGGAATTTTCTGAGTTTTGAAAGCCTGAGTACTCCTTTGGAAAGGGGGAGCTGCTGAGAGCCAGCCTGCAGCTGATGGGCTGTGTCTCGTGATGCTGGAGTTAATCTGGGTAAGCAGAGATTAACTGAGCTGCTGGATTGGATAATGCCTGGAATGGTTTCTTGCAGCCTCTGCTGATCAAGCAGCCCAAGACTAGGAGAGCCCTCCTTGTCTGCAGCTCTGCAGGGTGAGGGCCTGTGCCCATGACACCACTGCCTCAGGCACAGAAAGGCCCCAGGAAGAGGAGTATTAATGAAATCGATTTCATAAGCATTTGGCTCGAGCTCTTAAAGCTTTGAATATTAGTTAGTCTTCACAAAGACGTCTGGTCCCTTGTGCTAAGGTGGAGAGGGAAATGAAGACTAAGCAGCACAACACTTAGGAAGAATTTGTGCATGAAGTGAAATAACAACATACGATAAAGCCTAGGGAAATAAATCTCTCTGGAATAGAGGCAAACCTACAGGAATAGTTTGAGTTAGCAAATCCCTGTACAACTTCATAGCTGATCAATAGATGTTATTTGGGCAAATATCACACTGCTAAAGTCTACAAACAATCTCTTTTGAACAAACATGGTCATTTCAGGCTTCATCTAAACATCAATCTGCTGGAAAGTGTGACTCCCATGAAATCTGAGTCTGTTCAAGAGCTCATGTTCAAGCAGAGGTTCGGACCTAATGCTGAATAGTGCCCTGTTTACATTTGTTTTCACTCCTTCATTACTTTATGCCCATGAAGATGAAAATGCAAGTCAGTTCCAAAGTCTTCGAGATCACTTATTCCTTGTGAGTATTCCTTCAGGCTTCTCTGCCTCTTTCCTTTAGTGTTCGTAAATAGCAAGAAGGCTTGGCCTGATGTTAGTGAAAGTCTGGTCTGCATAAAAGAGAAACCTGAGAAGGCTTAACTTTGCCTAGTTCTTCTCATGTCAGTGCAAAAACTGTCCAGCCTTGCCTGACTAGTGACTGCTTGGCCACTTCACAAAAGCTTCCTTTGTTGAAGACCTTGTTGGATGGACCTCTGGGCCATCTCCTCTACTGAGCCAACCTTATAGCAAGGATGTTTTTCTTTATGTCAGTCTAATTCTTACCCTGCAAGTTATACACATTGTCCTTTATGTAAGGAATATTAAGAATGAAGCTTAAACTCTGTCAAGGAGTAATGTCTGACTACTGGCCTTTTCCTGGGGTGGTACCCTTTCAGTATGGGACATAGCTCACTAAATTTCTGATCCACACCTTAAAAACCCAGTTCATCTCCATTCTGTAAGATCAAGAGCTCTTGTGTATTCTGCCTAAGTAGAGAGGAGATTTCCTTCCTTAGGATCTTTTTTATTGGTTTATACTGACAATTGCTGTCTAGTCTGTCAGTGCTGCAATAAAATCTATGCAAATCACTTCCTAACTAAGTAAAGAAACAATTGAGAACTTTTTAAGGACTTCTCCGAAAGGTCCCCTTCTCTTAAAACTTACGGATGTTTACTTGGTTCTGAAACACTTCACCTGCAACAGCTATTGGGACTATGGATCTCTTCTGAAAGAACAGACCCTTCTCTCTAGCAAGTCTCAAGGCTTGTACCTCCTTGGAGTCCTGGTGCGAGCAACAAATCTGCTGGTCTAACACTTGAATTACAGGAGACCAGTTTTCCTGGATCTGAGCTTGTAGGCAAACAAATACAATGGTGCTTTGTTCAACAAGTAACATGAACAGCATAGGCTAAATGGCTGCCAAATGGAACAGCTTTCTAAGAGCACCTCTGTCACTACAAAGCTCTGCCAAGTCTGGAAGTGGATTGCAGGCTTCCAAGGATGTGGAGAACAAGCGAATCACAAGGTTAAATTTTCCTCTCTTGGTGCACTGGAAGTTGGGGCCAAGGTGACCCCAAAGGAACTGAGGGATTACGTGGTCTCACAACAGCTGAAGGAACAAAACTGCAGAGACAACTACCAGCATGAGGCTGCTGATAGGTTAAGCTTCAACTGATGCTTGAGATGTCTCCAGGAGGAGAGAATGAATGAGGGACAAAAGGGAAGGGGGGGTGCAATAAAGACAAAATGCAACAGAATTTTTCTTTAAAGTCAGATGAACTGCACAGTGAAACTAGTAAATGGTATTTAAAGGGCAAATCCAATGAGCTGGATACTTTAGTTATCCAAACATCCTCGGATCTTGTAACTGTACTGTAAGAGCTCTACATTTATGACACATCTGCATTAATCATAACCCAGCTGAAACTACCCAAGAAATTCTTCCTTTTAGAAGTGTTGTTTCCATGCTTCAGCATTAGAACCTTCCAGGGAAGAACAGTTAGGGGATGGTGAGAACAGCTAAGGGAACTGTTCCCAACACTTCTGATCTTGACAGTCCCCCCTCAAACACTGACAGGGATCCTCTCCAGTATGGAAACCCGGTGCACATCTCAACAGCTCCAGAACTGAGCCTCTACAGGAGGATACCTGATGAGGTTGTTAATGATGATGCTCCCTTGGCCTACTTATGAGCAGCCTTTCCCTCCAGTTGCTCTGTCATGCGTGTCCCTTGACTTATGTCCTCATCCATCAGTTGTTTCCTGCTGTACTCTTGCCTCTGGATGGTGTTGTGTTCCCATCTGTGGTGGCATTTCCCATCCCTGTGGTGGCACTGCCAAGCATTAGCCAGCTCTGTATTGCACTGTGGCATCAGCAAGTCTTGCTGATCCTACATCTGTGCTCAAAATAACCGGGTTTTGCTAAATGCCATTCTAAACAAAATGTTGGTTAAGCTCTGGGCTCTTTTGCAAGGGGCCTCTATGATTTCATGGGTAATCAGAGCACCCAATACAGCTGGCAAAACCCCCTCTGTGGTAGAAGAGACCTCCCTCTTGACCTATTGTCTACTAAATTGCATTTGGAAAAAGCAATCCTACTTGAAAAAAGGAGGAATTTAAAGACTTTCATTATAAGGTGTGCAAACTTTATAACCCAGAATGGCTCTTTAAAGATCAAATGTTTTTAATTGGTTTTCTTGTGTAGATATTTGCAAAGCCTTCAATCATGTTCAGTTCTGGTTCTAGCTAGTAATGCAGTGGCTGGATGCAAACACCTTGTGTGTCCTACTTTCTAGAATCTCCTGGAGGAAGTGTTTACAGCAAGTGTGAATAAGCAGAAATATTTTGAAAGAATTTCTTCTGCCCATGCCTCCCTACCTCTGAGCTACTGCACAACAAAACAATTCCTATAAACATGATGACATGGGCCTAAACAGAATAGCCACTTGAAATTTTTAGTGCAGTGCAAGAGGGGAAGGAGGCACTCATTCAGATTTTTATCTCCTCACTCCAGGACAAATTCAACTTCAGTTTCATGTTGGATTCTGGCTTTCAGGTGCTCACAGCTTAGTGCTGCTGCTGATGTCTCAAGGCAGAAGCCTTGCAGGAACTTCAGAAATCTCTTCTAGAACCGCTGGCTAGAGGAGAAAGCTGGGCTATGAGCTGGGCTCAGCTGAAGTGCAGGGAAAAACAGTGCATGGCTGACTACCACGTGCTTCATATCTATGTGTATTTGTCCTAGATGGTGCTCTGGACACTTGCTCTCCTGATGTGCTGCCCTGGTGAAAGGAGGGGTGGTGGGACAGGAGGTCTGGGCTCTGTGATGTCTCTTGGGTCCAGCCTCTGCTGCTCCATCCAGGCACCACAAGCCTCTGAGGGTGTGAGATGAGCCATGCACAGCGTGGAGGCTCAGTGGCTCTGGCAGATAATCATTTCTGTCGTGCCATGCTCTGAGCTGGACTCTGGGGACGTGCCCTGCTGGAGTCACCCTCTGTGGGCTGAGCGACCTGCTCACAAGGGGCTCTTTTTACCCGGGAAACAACATATTTACCTGTCCCCCAGCAGGCTCGGGAGCTCCTTGTGGGTGGCACGGACAACAGGCTGCATTGG
>VZRE01008302.1:598363-610023 GCA_013396775.1 Cephalopterus ornatus | reverse complement strand
AGGGGAGGAAACGTGGGGAGAGGGGTGCGGGGGTGAAGTGGCGCTGCGGGGACACGTCCTGGCGGCGAGCCGAGCCCGGGGCGACGGCAGACGGAGCTCGGCCACCGCCCGCCTGGCTCGCACGTCACCAAGTGCGTTTCCCTGCGTGTCCGCCCGCTGTCGTGGCACCGCAAGCTCAGGAATCACACCCGGTTGCCGCAGCAACATCACCAGCTGGGACGTGCGGTGCTGTCATCCCGCAACCAGCCGGGGGTCCCCGGGGATGGCGGGGTACCTGCTCCGCTGCCCCGCGGGGGGCACACCGTCTCACCCAGCCCCCGGGACCCACGGATGCCACCCTTGCACAGGGATTTTGTAGCTCCACTGCCTTAACAGTAACATTTTTGTTTTTTAACCTTAATAGTAATTTTTAACCCTTTCCTTAGGGACGGCTTTGCTATTCAGTAGCCCCTGTATTATTCCATGTACATATTTCTTAGAATCATGGAATGTTAAGGGGCTGGAATGGACCTTAAAGATCACCTAGTCCCACCTGCCCTGCCATGAGCAGGGACACATCCCACTAGACCAGATTGCTCAAGGCCTTATTTAATCTGGCTTTGAAGACTGCCGGGAATGGGGCATCCACAAGTTCTCTGGGTGACCTGTTCCAGGGTCTCACCACCCTCACAGTAAAGAATTTCTTTCTAATATTTAACCTAAATTTCCCATCTTTCGATTTGTACCCAATACTCCTTGTCCTGTCACTACAGCCCCTTGCCTTTCTGTCCATTCCCTCAGTGCTCACCAGTACTTTAAAGGATTCAAGGGTAAAAATCTTTCATTAAATGAGTGGGTGCAAAATTTTGGGGCAAACTCTGTAGGGGTGCCTTTCACCCATCTTTGCTGAAGTTACTTCTTTAGCATTTCCTGTATAATGCCTTGGTGTCTGGATGGCCCTGTTCCTGCTGAGTCCTGAAGCTCTGGGTGTCCTAAAATGGGGTTAATGGGCAGACTTTCAGCAGAGGGTTGAGCCTTTCTCCCTGCCTGTGTCCCTTCCTCCAGAGGGATGGTGGGTAAGTGCCACTCAGCAATGACCTCGAGATGTTTCTTCATTACCTTCTAGGGCACTGAATCATTTCATTGAAGGACCTTGCAGACAAGAACACGCAGCTGCAGTCACGTCCTATATTTACAGCTTTAGCATAGAAAGCCTCAGCACTCCAGGCCTGATGTGGCATGAAGCTGAATTATTAACAAGTGCTCTCTGCTAGGGGAGAAGTAACTGGAGAGAAGGAGCCTTTCCTGTTTGTGCCCTAATCAGTATTCCCTGGGTGATGAGGGATCTGGCTGTGTGGTGTGAGGATCTGCTGATGCTCCAGAGGGGTGGGGACCTGGGGAATGCTTCACGTGGTTAATGGGAGGTTTGCTGGCTTCGGTGTTTGGCTCTGTCTTGTGGTGGTATCTGTCTCCTCTCACAGAAACATAAGTGAGCTTTATGCCAGGCACAAAGCAGTGCTGGGAGGACCCTCTGCCTCCCCCAGGCAGTGAGCAGCCCTACCTGAGCTGCCATGACAAGCAGGTACTTCAGCCCCTGAAGTGGCTGAGGTGATGCAGATCAAGATTTGCTGTACAAAACGGTGCTACTGAGTAGTTCAGAGGGGAGTTCCTCATGGTAAGCTACTCACTGAATAGGTCCAGTAAACACTTTGAGCCACAGCAAAAACTGGACAGTTTTTATGAACAAGAATTCAGTGTAGTGACCAATCTGCACCTTGAAATGTGGGGCTAGTCAGAGCAACTCTTCTTTAGCCTAGGTCCACCCCGGATGCTCGTTGGGTTAAAAATAACCCCCCTGAAGCAGGACTTAAATTTAGCTTGACTCCTCTGCCTCTGTGCTAAGCATGAAGTTCCCAACAGACCCTGTCAGGCTATCAGAGACAACTTAATAAACAAGAAACACAAGGAGGCTTGCATTAAGCACCTGTATAGATAAAATACAGAATTAAAGACAAGCTAGTTCATAGTTTAATAGCTACAAATCCCTGTCATGGCAAAAATAGTGAATCTTGCTCAAAACACTTGTTCCAGTAATTTTTTTTTCAGTGAATAGTCTGAATTTCTCAAAACCAACATTGCTCCTATGCAGATAGACCCAATAACCAACCATTCAGAAAAATCTCTTCAAATCAATAATAGACAACAGATTCGCCTCTCTTGAGTGTAAAAGGATGCATTTAAAATAAAAGCAATTTGGAAAGGAGAATATAACATGGTCAGCTTATTCTTGAATAAAAACCTGTTTCTCGCAAATCCCAGCCAAGGCAGTGCCTGCCAGTCCTCTGAAGCTCTGCTGCATGTTAGAGCATGAAGTTAGAAACAGAACTCCTTCAACTGAAATATTACTGAAAGGAAGGTTTTGTGGCTAGTAAATAAAACCTCCTTTGGAGACTTGTGGGCTGGCTGATCATGTTCTTGCTGTACCAGAGGGATTGACTGAAACACCTTATTCTTTGTAGCAGCATGTTGGCTCTAGATGCTGAGTGAATATAAGAACTTGGTGATTGAGGGCCCCTCTGAGGGACCCAGAGCTCCTCTCTGAACACAAAGAGCTATTTCAGCGGTGCAAGATGACACGCTTCCTCCTGCCACTGGAAACAGATTTGCATTGCAAAAACTACCTGAGCTTGACATTGTGAAATTGCCTCCTTATGCTCCGTGTACCATAAAAGAAGCCCAGCTGAACGGGGAAGGATACATGGATACATCCTCGCCCAAGCTACACGCAGCAAACAGCTACAGGAGCCCAGAGCTGGGTAGCAGGAAATGTGTGGGAAAGCCATCTGGTGAAGGCACTTGGAAACAGTGTGAAAGTCTTTTTTCATTCACTTCCTGACAAAGTAGTAATATGTTGCCTTATTATAGGAAGAGGGCTGCCTGTTATTATTGTTTGCATTAGTAACTCCTAGAAGCCCGAAGGTGGGGACAAGATTTAAGCTGTGTCACCTGCTGTGGGCACCTGTAAGAGGTGAGCTTTCCCTATACCCACTCCCCTCAAATTTTATAACTAAAGGACAGAGAGCACAGGGTTTTTTTTTTTCCCAAGTGGAGAACTGAAACAGATGGGAGAGACTGAAGGAGATGGAAACAGAACATGTAATAATTCCCAAGCCTTGACTTTCTCAGCAGAACTGTTCTTTGACTCCCATACTTTATCTCTGAGCATTTCTGGTGAGCAGTTTGTACCCTGGCATCCTGCTCACGATGAGCTCTGCAGTTCTCCTTGGTAAATTCAGCATTTAGCTTGCTGTGGACACACTGCTGGGAGCTCCTGCTTTGCTGTGCTGAGGCAGGGGGAGGGAAATCAAAGCAATGTGCAGAAGGGATTTTAATCATCACTTAGAAAATTAAAAAGATAACATTACTCTGGAGATCTTAAACTTGATCTTTGGCATCTCAGTCGTTTTTTTCACTATGCTCTCCCAGTCCAGCTCACCAAATTATCCCCATGGTTTAATGCTGCTATAACCCCAGGCAATATCTTCGTCCTGCTAAAAGCAGAGAACCAAAGGCTGTATTTCAAGAGGAGGCAAAGTTCCTTATAGCCTACTTACTATTATTAGATATTTAAAGTTCTCCTATATCATCACCTCATCGGAAGACCTCAAATCATTTTAAGGACCTTATTTTAGCCTCTTGGCAGAGGCAAAAGTCTAATTTTTAGAGATTGGAACGGACTTAAAATCCCTATCCTTGAGTTTTCCTTATCAGTCTTTGCTAGAATTGAGGATGGATTTTTTTCAGTCCCATGCATTAATTACAAGACAGAGCTTTCCAGGTGCCCTTGCTATCTGTGTGTGGGTGTGTGTGCATGGCTGGTTTGCATTTGTGCCACGTTTAGATGAAAGTATGTGCTTGTGTTGGCTTTTCATCTCTGGGGAAGGCAGGGTTAAAAAAATGTCCTAAAGCCTAATTAGTTGGTTAAAGAATGTCAGCAGCAGCAGGGAGGAGGAGGGGTAGGATGGTGGCTGCTGCCCTGCTTTGAGGTAAAGGAGGCTGAAGCCCAGGGGCTCCAGAAGGAGCAAACAGGACCATGTGGGCTGGCAGCTCCTGAGGCTGAGACTGTCATTTGACATAGAGCCTATGCCAAGGGAATATCTTCTCCAGGAGGGAGATGATCAAGTATTGTGAAATGGGGCCATGAGGCGTTAATTGCTAAAAACTGTGGAAATTCAAATTTAAAGAGCTAGTACCTACTAGTGTAGAATGACTCATACCAGAGAGCAGGCTCTCTTTCTGTCCTGTGAGTGAAGCAGGGTATAACAGTGTTGGATGGGGCAGAGTTGAGGCTCTGATTAAGGCTTTCACTGCCTTATCCCAGACTTCTCCTAACCCCCTCCTCCCAAAGAACCCACCATAACACAAAAGGAGCAAAATGAAGAACCAGGAATGCAAGGAGGACACTGGCAACACCTCAAAGGTCACAGAAGCTGTAACAGCACTTTTTTGTAGGACCTTTCCTCCCTCAGTGCTCAGTTCATGATCCCAGGCAGGACTGCAGCCTATGGCAATATGGAGGCAAGCACATCCATGCAGCTCTGTTTGTCCTTTTTATTAATTGAAAGCCTGAGTGGCACAGCAGCCAGAACTATGTGGGTGCAGGATTTAAGCACTACCACTGCCTCAGGGATTACATGCATAACCTCTTCAAAATAAGAGACCAGACACATGAGACTGCAATTGCACTATGGAGCAGCAAATGTGGAATACTAAGAAGCCAGTAATCAAGTGCTAATGTAATGCTGAGATTTTAAAAAGCCTCAGCTAAATCCCTGTGAACAACAACAGATCATTCCCCACTCTCTTTTAATTTGCCCAGATTCTCCTGACTTCAGGAAGACTGTTTACACCAGTGCTATATCCATTGCTGTATTTGAGTTACTGGCAAGTTTTGGCCAGGTGACAAACTCGATGAGCACTGAATCGTGCCTTGGCATCATTCTGCTTCATCTGCATTGGGGAATTACAGTTCTCCCGGCTGGGAGCAGGGCTGGGCTGGAGCGGGAAGGGCAGCACTGACACTCAGCTTTTTTGGATGTGGCAGTTGGGTCAAGGAAGACTATTTCTGGCAGTAACAGGGAGTTTAAGGGAACAAAACCTGTGCTTGGACATTGCATGCTGGTGGACTTGACTTGGTGGCTCCTCTGACAAGGCTCAGCTGAATGTCTCTCTGAGCATCTGGCTGTGAGCGGCTCCTGCAGCGCAAGTGCCATGTGAGGATAATCCCATGTGGGTTAAAGCCCAAAGCAAGCTGTCTGGTTTTCCTCTCCTACCTTCTAGTCTGTTCTTTTAAGTTTAGTCTAGTCTGTTTTTTTAAGTTTATACTTATGCTGGAACCATAACAAGTCTTACATTTCCCTGTCAGTGACAGAAATCACCCAGGCACAGAAAATTATTGAGGGCCACCAAATCTGATGGGAGACAAGTTCTTAGCCCTGTATAAGAAACCTGACACAACACATGACTTGTGTAAGCTTGGGTGGGATCTCTCATCCATGATGTATGTGAAATACGCTGTGCCCAGAGAAAAGATGAAATATCTTCTCTAGCTCATCTGCTGCACTTGGGAGATATTGCTTTAAAAACATGCATAAACTTAGCAATGCTCCTGATCTAAGGAAGTTGAAGTATTTTTGTATTTTTTTAAAGCCAGTTAAAAAAATCAAATTGCATTAAGTGGCTTTTTAGTCTTTGACAAGAAAATCTACAGCAGAATAAGGAATGATTTGTTCAAGTATTAGTACAGAGTGTCATACCAAAAACTTGGTGTTTTCACCTCCAGAGGCACAGGAAAACTGCACATACAAATTGAGTGAAGACCTGTACACTTGGCCCATTTCAGAGTCTCCTGTCTGGGGTGCAAATCCCACAGGCAAAATCCCTGTGTCAGCCCCAGAGACTCACCTAGGACAGAATCTAGTCTGAAAGATGTTCTTAGAACATTAGATGGGCCTCTTCACCATGAATCTCTGGTGTGTGTTTTTGTTCTGTGCTATTTTGGGAACAAGTAGCTGATAAAAAGAAAATGCCTTCATCTGCTGGAGTAACTGTGTTCTCAAGCATTAAAATTATGGTTTGTACTAACTGTCCACTGGGGAGAAAAAAACAAGGTTCTTAATTCTGGAAGACAGGTGAACTTCTGGGGGAAGGAGGCACAAACTGTTAAGTCTTTTGCTGTCAGAAAGAAACTCATGCTGTAAGTATTCAGTCAATTAGGCTGATTTGTAGCAGCCTTGCAATAAATCCTCTTTCATTCACAGGCAAGTTAAGCTCTTTGATGAAACATGCCATTCCAAGGAATTTCAGTAGGTTCTCACACATCTAACCATGGCAAAGTTATCTGTAGTGACACACCATCCATACCACAACATGGTGTGTTCAATTTTACATCATAGCCAATGTAGTTCAAAAAAGGGAGGCCAGCAAAAAGCCTTTCACCTCACTGTCACAGACCAGCCTTTTCCTTGCATTCTACATTTGTTCAGCCTATTAGTAAATTAGAAACAGGTTTTCTAAATCAGTTTTAGATACGAAAAACAGGTGAGAGACATCTGTGCAGTAAATGACCATTCAGTGCAGAAACATAACTGTTTTACCAAAGAAATGCATCGCTCCTTAAAGGTGTAAAATCAGTTTAAAGGCAGCATGTCTTACTGGGACACCTGTGCAGTACGACCAGAGGCAGAACTATTTGTTTTCCTTAAAGTGGGAGCTTCCCCACTCACTTGCCCGAAAGGTGGTTTAGAGCAGAGCTGCTTTCGTGTGCCCAGGGTGGCAGGTGCCTGCCCTGGCTGTGCCGTGGGGACTCACCCTGCTGAGCTGGTCCAGGAGTCTTTGGTTCTGTTCGGAGAGTTCCTGGACCGCCCGTGTCTTCTCGCGGTCGGCTTCGCGCAGGTGAACCTGCTGCTTCTCCAGCTCGTCCTGCAGCTGCTTCACATCACTTTCCAGTTCAGACACCCTTCCTTCCCATTCTCCTTCCTTGTTCTCAAATCGCCTCCGTAGCTCGTGTTTCTCTTGTTCTAGGTGCTAAATAACGGGAGAGAAGAAGTTAGGAAGAGAGCAAAAAGACAGTGAACATTGTATCCGTTTCTTGTCTATGCTTAGGGCTGAAACCTTGTGCGGGCAAGAGAATGGCACTAGAGCGTGGCAATGCCATGGAGATTGTAATCCCACATCAGGGCAGGTCACTGGCACTAAAGTTGTTTTCCATTTCCAGCAATTGGCCTGTCCTTGGCCGCTGGAGATCAGCACATTGAATTTTTACTGAAATAACTGCCAAAAGAGTAAAGTAGGCTGCATGTCAATAGGCAGAATATATAGGTCAGGCAGAGCAATTGATTTAGCAGAGCCCAGCTTAACTCCAAAGCAATATTTCAGTGGCCAGTAGAATGATTCTTTAAGAATTGCCTTTATAGTCAAAATTACACGACCTGTATCCTTACTGTTGATGAGGAATGTAGATGAGGCATCCTTCTTGTCATATGGGTCTTATGAACAACAGTTGAATCATCTATCCATTTGCTCCTTCTATTCCTGACCTAATTAGTTGTCTGAGAGTTTGATAGTGCACAGTAACTCCATTGTTTGATGCAGTCCGCTCTGGAATGGCAGTGGATGCAATGAACTGGTTGCTATAGACATTATGTATGTGCAAGTTCTGGGTTCGGGTTTCTTAGAAACCACTCTCAGTTCTGGAGACTCTGCTCTGCTCAGGATTGGCTGGAAAGTGAGGGACAGCACGAATCTGAATCTGAAACTTTTGCATGTTTTACAGGCTCAGTTAAATGAGGGCTTGACTGAAACAGAGCTGCAAATGAGGTCAAAGCAGATTTATGTTGTGCCCGTTTGAAAGAATCCCTGCTCCAAAACTGAGCTTGAATTTCCCCTGGTGACTGAAGCCACACTCCTACTTGCAGAACAATCACAGACTGGGGCCATGGCCAAGTCCCAGGATTAGCAGGAAAACCTGAAGAGCAGGAGTCCTCTCCTTGTTGGTTGTCTTCTGACCCCCAGAATAATCTCCTGCTACTCTCTATCGGATTCACCAGTCTTTTAAGAATGTGTTTTAGCAAAGAATAGAAACCCACTGGGCCCAACACTGGCAGCACTTGCCCTTTTTTCCCAGGGTATGATTCCCTAGTGAACAATTCCCATGGCACTTCTGAGAGGTGGGGAAAATAAACCTGCTAGGCGGAAAAGAAAATTGTGCTGCATTTATGTGAAGTGGCTTTTTATTGCTTGTTAGAAACACAGGCTGTGAGGGGGCTGTTTCCCCTGGGTGCCTACTGCTGATGACACACAACCTCCCTTGCAGGGTCTCTGTCACCTTCCCCAGCAGGTCTGAATGTCAAAGCCCTCCAGTTCCCCAGCAGCCCTCTGGCCTCTGTATCAGTAATCCTCCACCTCTTTTGCTTTGCCACGTTTTCTCTTTCTTGACCTTATCTCCAAATCCTTTCCTATGTTCCTTTCAGCTCAGTGTAACAGCACCTTGCTTGTGTCCTTCCAAATCCTTCTGCAAATTCCGGACTTTCATGAAAAACCCTCAAATGTGAGGCTGATTAAACAGAGTGGCCCATAGCAGAGTATTACCCCGTGTTTCAGGCACTAGAAGAGTGAGCACCTTGGCAAATAAGAGAGCTAAGCAGTATTATAAATATTTTAATGCAATGGATAGGCATGAGATCCCAGCAACAGGCCCATGACAACCTTTGCAAAGAAATCTTGTTTGTAGCCCTGGTGTGGCTAGAGCAGCCACAATTTCACTTTTAGTGGCACACTGAAAATTCTGTCTTTTATAGCTCTGCCTCCTTCACTGCTAGGCAACGTTCAGAAAGATCCAGGGCCTTCTCTAAATGGAAAATGGAACTTCAGCCTGCTGAGGAGCAGCACTGCAGCTGAAGTGCCCCAGACACACTCAAATGTGATTTAGAAGCCACTGATAAGCCCTGTCGATCATTTAAAAGGCACTTTAGTCCTTCACCATAAAAGAAAACTCACACTACACTTGGTTGCAATAAGTGGCCATCACAAATGCTGGAATTAGGGGGAGGTGAAGAATATCAAGTTTATTCTCTTGTGATGGAGAAAGCAGAACTGTGGGTGCGGTGGGGCGCAGAGAGGCTGTTGCAAAGAGGAGAATAAACCAGACTAGACATGCTGAGTGGTCCCTCCTGCCTCTCTCAGCAGCCGTCTCCCCTCGCCTGCCCTCACCCCAGCACCTTCACAGCTGCAGATCTGGACAGGGTTTTTGTGCACACAGTGCTGATAGGGCAAACTGCTGTCCTCAGTGGGGGAGTTTCTTGTTTTCTGAGTGTCTTTCCATTCACCAGCTGCTCATTGATTTTTACACAGAATTGCTTTCTAGAAGATGTTTTCTTCTGAAAACAGCTTCTCTTCTACTTAACTGAGCTGGGCTGGTCCTCATTTAAAGAGATGAAAGCAACGGGGTGTTTCCCAGCTGATAGAGAGGGTTCATAACTGTAAAATGCTTGGACACAGCAGGCTTCTCTGTGTCAGAGGAACAGCGGTATTAACTGTTTTAATCTCTTGCAGAGGATAAAACTGACTAGGATCGCATATCAGAACTTATTACAGGACTTCAGTTCCATGATTAGAAATGAATTTAAATCCAGGTTGTGAAGTGAAAGGTTTGCTAGAGTAGGTGTATGGCAGGAATGCTGTACCTCAGTAACAAACCCACAAAACTAGAACATATTTAATCTTGAGGCAAAGCACCTGAGGAGCAGGGCAGCACGTTGGCTATTGTGAAACAGGCTTCACTGAGCTCTTGTAACCAACTGTGAACTGGGAGAAAATCTCTCCTGAATGCTACTTGAACATCACTATATCAGGTTGTCACCAAGGATCTCATCTGAGACTTTGCACCTGGTCATTGTCAGAAAGTTCTCAGCAAAGAGAAGGAGGTAACAGCTGTGGGTCCTTCCTCCCTGCTCCTCTGAAATTGGAAAGCTTATTGTGAAATTTTATTCAGTTCAGTGGCAACAGGAGGAGGCCAACATTTAATCTGCGGAGGCTGGGATTACCAGGCTTGTGTTGTAGAAGATTAATGTTTAAATTTGATTTTTTTGTGTGTGTGTGAAGTAGCACTGGGTTAGATTTGCCAAACCCAGCGGAAAAAAAAAAGACCCTTAAGTAGATAACACTAACTCTATCAGATGGGTAGCCTGGAAAACAGCAATCTGTTATTCCACTGGAAAGTTAGGGCGATAGTAATGGGATGAAAAGACGTAAACAGTTGGTTGTGTTTACGATCCCTTCATTCACCTTCTGAACAGGCCGGGGAGAGCAGAGGTAAACATTTGGGGGATGTTATTTAAAGTGCTACATAAAGTCCTTTTCATCTTCACATTTTGCAAACAGTGTGTGGTATTTGAGGCTCCTGAATTCCCTGACAGGCTGCTCAGTGAGTACCTAAACTTGTGCGTTTTTCCTTTAATGACAGAAACGATTCTACTCCGACTCATAAGGAAAACCACGTCAGCACAACGCCACATACGTCTGTTCTTGCTTAAAGACCAACCCGAAAACATTCACCCTGGCAAGTTTTAATACTCTGGGAAAGTCTGTTCTGATAAACAGAGCTACTAAACAACTTTCTGAGCAAATTTCACCTTCACTATTCTTTGGTCAGAATAACAAATGCAGAGAGATTTCCCTGCAAAGAGAAAGGGACCAGCTAGGGAGGTAAAGCGACAAGTTTAATAATAGAGAGGAATTTTGTCAGGAGAACAAAGGCCATACAGTAATTTCACAAATCCTTTTGAACCTGAGAAATGTTAAGTCCGTGAGGAAGGAATACAGGAATATGCAGGACTGTGGAGAAAGAACTGGTCTAGGTCTGTGACCTGGGATTTGCATGTTCATCCAGCAGTGTTCAAACTCTCTCCAGAAAGGTGAGAGAGGCTCTTCTCAGCCTTCTAAGCAGTATTAATTACTGGAAGAAATACTATTTCAAGAGCACCTCTGTGAAAAAGAGTGCTGGTAATAACAGTGTCTCTCTCACACAGTTGTGCAAGAGAGTTGTTCCAAAAGAAGCTGCCTGCACAAGTATTTTTCTTTGTAATAGCTCTTTTTTGTCCTTAAAAATCAAAAAAGAGCTCAATCCACTGAGTCCCTGGCAAACGGCTCTCTCCAGATACCTGTAGGTATTTTCCGGAACAAGCAGCTAACAGAGATGTATCATTAGGGCTTATCTCCTGCCATGCCTGATGCCTGAGCTGCAACAGCTTAAGCATAAGGGTCACATATGCTCTATAGCTCGGTACCTGCTGCGCAGATTTAACTTCCGAGGTATTTCTGTGACGAGATGAGCCGAGCACCGCGCACATCTCCTCCCCCGGGTGGTACCTGGGTCCTGGGGCGAAAGGGCCCCCCGGGAACCTGCCGAGCACGGCGCTGCAGCCCGGCCCCAGCTCGGGAGCGGGGGAGAAAGCAGCAGCTTTGCCTCCCCCAGGCCTCGGAGGGATTGCTCAGACCCTTCCTTCCCCGTCACGGCCACGGCGAGTCCCGTGGGCTGCCCGGCAGGGCCCGTGCCCGGGGCTGGCCGGGGAAGGGGCCGCGCTCCGCGGGGTCCGCCCGCGGGCCGGGGCCGGGGCCGGGGC
>VZRE01008302.1:577310-597931 GCA_013396775.1 Cephalopterus ornatus | reverse complement strand
GCCGGCTCCGCAGCGGCACCGGCGCCGGCACGGGCACCTCCAGCGGCACCGGCATCACCGCCGGGCACCGCGGCGGCACCGGGACCCCGCGGGTCGGTGCCCGGCTCCTCCTGGAGCCGCCTGCCGCCGGCAGGTCTCGCTGCTTCTGCCGCAGCCCCAGGCCGAAAATCCCCCCAAAACATTGGGAAAGCCCAAAAGCGGAGCTTGGCACCCCTCTGGAAGGGGCACAGCGTGTTCTGCCCGCTCGCTACCCTGAGCTCTAGATGGGATCTTTTGGGCACCAGAGCGGCTCTCGGGATCTTTCTGCTCAGTGGCTCGCCCGGGAGAGCTGACTACAGCTTCCAACAGCCACCGGGGCTTGCTTTCAATTTCAGATTGTTTGGGATGTTCCCGGATAGCATTTGTCCTAAAGGTACCCTTAGTGAACGTTGGGAGTTGTAGTCAGTTCTGCTCCTGGCACTGTTCTCTATTGGGGGCAGGACTTGTTGGGTTTTCAGTTTTGGTTTTGTTGACTCTCTACCCCTTTAGATCCCGACATCACTTTCCACCTCACCACAGGAGGGAGACTGAGGCAGAATAAGGCAGCATAAAACTGTGTATTGCCGTGTTTGCTGAGACCCCATTCCCTCAATTTCTGATTATGCTCTAATTTCAAGTAATACTTTCATAGTGATTGAACAAAACCATTTTTCAGGAAACTTGTGCTTTTGATTCCTGGATTCTGCAGAAAGGAATTATGAGTGTTACAGCATTTCTCTGTAGACTCTGTTTCTATAGGGCTTGCTTTCCTTTCTTCTACAGAATACTCAGACCGCATTCATCTGTATGCAACAGCCCCAACGCATCAGTCCAGGGGTGCTCTTGGCTGGGACAGTTGGTGACTGATGCAGTTTTCTAGCAGGGTGTCAGAGCCAGGGCCCTGGAGAGCTGCTGATTATTTGTAACAGTTAGAACATGAATTGTGGGAATGCAAACTTCCCTCTGGCCATCTGCCACTGGGACTTGGCCTTCCGCGGGGATGTGCCCCAACAGCCCAGCCAGCAGGACCCATCTATTCTCGGCCCTTTTCTTGGCAGCGTCAGTTGACACTTGGGGTGCTTTTTGTAATGTGAGCTCCTGTTCTCCGAGGGCCAGGCAGACACCTGGTACCTTGTGCCAAGCTGCCAGCACCCGTCCCACGGTGGTAACTGTTGGCCATTATGACCATCATGATTTCTTTTGCGCTGGTGACCCAGAGGTGACGCTTCCTTTATCTCATAGCAATTCCCCCAGGCACTGATTTTTCTAGTCCTTTTGTCTTTGCAGTGAACTGATGCTTACATTGCTGGAGAGCGGGATTCAACATAAGGTGAGCTGGTTGGAACAGCATTGGCTCTTTTGAAAGAACCCCTGCCCTGACATGAGAGCTGTGCTTTCACAGATTTGATCATCGCTATTTAAACACAGGAGGGCGTTTAATATTTAAGCTGATTGTGAGCACCTTCTGCTGGAAGTGCCTACTACAGCAAACCAAGCCTCCTGGTGTGATTAATGAAATCCATTGTGGCATCAATTTTCATCTCTAATGCTTCCTTCAGTGTATAAAACAAAAAGAGATTATACTGAGATGCTTTTAATCCCCCAAACAAAGCCTGAAGCAAAACCCACAGCTGCAGCTGTTAGGATAGGGATGAGGAAAAGCTATTGCTTGGATGGAGAGGAAAAAACACATATAAACCAGTGGTATGTATTGTAAATATGTCACCATCTTAGTCAGGCAAGCTTAATACTCTTTTAGGGCCTATCGACTGCAAAACATTACTGGGTATCTGGAGTAACCTTGGATTAAAGCTTTGTTTACAAAACATGTTATTGACTTCCACTTTAAAAAAAATAATAAAAAATTCCATTGTCCTGTGAATGTAATTATTGATTCGACTTTTTAGAAATATATTAGGTTACTATTTTTTAAAACTCCTTTGTCTGTTATTTTACTAGTATTTTATTTTGTATGTGTTATCCCGTTTGAATATCCACGAAAAACTATTAAGAATATAACAATACAGTTTATTTACAGTCATACAGTGGCATTATCTATTAGGATCCTAGAGATCCTAATATTAGGATCCCAGTTGAGAGCTGGGACAGTTGCTGCCCATAAGTGGACACTTGACTCCTATCTTTACTCTTCTCTCCCTTGCTAAACTTGGCTATGTCCTTTGGAGAGCCTCAGCCCAGAAAACAGAACAGTTAGTTACATGAAACAAGTCAAACAGGAGGCTGTTGTTTTTTAGTTGCACTGCTGAAGCCTGATGTGGGACATCACTCCTCAGGTACTGAGAACTGCAGTAGTGAGTACTTCTCCTGGAGATTTAGATCAAACGTTTCAAAAGCTGATGCTCTTGCAACACAGAACGTTCCTGTGTGTACAGCACAAATTATCCTTCAGCCTGGAAATCACCACAGGGATGACCCTTTCTGAAAATGCAAAAAGGCCAGACTGACTCAAGCACACAGAGAACTGAGAGCAAGTGATGTAATCACAGAACACAAAAATGTCACCTTGTCCAGGACATATAAAGGCCTTCTCTGTGGAATTGAGAAACAAGGGTGAAAGTAAAGCATAGGTATAAGAGAGTGGTGTAAGATTCCCTGTAAGAGGATCAGTCGTTCTTTTTTTGCTCAGATGAAAAACTTAGAGGTCTGTATAAAAAAAGCAATAGCAAAAAGTTCTGCCCTTACAGGGCAAAAGGAGAGCATTGACTTTGTCCCTAAGTAATTTCCCCTTCTTGCATTTCCTCATCCCACGATTACCCCATTCAGTAAATAAGCCATGGGGATGGTTGGAGAACTCGACTCAAGAAGCCATTCAGAGCAACCTTGCAGTGCAACTCACTCTGCTAAACAGGTTCCTAAAAGAGCAAGACACTGAAACCAGCAATCCAGCTTAAACTGTGGGTACAGCAACGTGCATTGTCCTTCCCAGAGGGTCAAGGAGAGGTGAACTCTAAGCTGTGCAGGCTCTTCAAGCCCAGTGTCAAGTGTACTGTTAAATCCAATGCTTTGAAATCTATATCCTGCCTTCCAGGGATTTCACTAGTTGGTCTCTTCACTAAGGAAGTGTGGCAGAGGGTCTGGACCTTTAGTGGTTACATCAACAAATGCTGGAGCATGTAGGACTGTGTGAGTTGAGCAGGTCAAAACATTTTTAACACATCAGAAAAGTCGCAAATCCAATAAATGTCCAAGTGCTTCAATCAATACCTTCACCGCAGCTGTGAAGGCAGCACTCAGAAAACAAGCTGAGCTGCAAGGGATCATCCTTTTTTATTTAGAGTAAGGGAGGAAAAAGATGTGTTGTGGGAAAGCACAGCAAGACCTGTAAAAGTAGATTATTGTCCTGTGCTTTTAAAGCTGCCTGTGGTGAGAAAGGAATTCCCATCAGCATCCTTAATCTTCCTGTCAGTGGGCTGACAGACTTCCAGGAGAGGCAGCACAAACTATCAGGTTTCTTTTGCCATTCTCTCTCTCTCTCCCCCTCTCCCCTTCCCCCCGCCCCACTTTTTTTGAATGATTAACTGCCTTATTTTTCTCTTTGCTTTACTGCACATTATTTCCGACAAATGTTTTGGTTTTTCTGGTTGTTTGGGACCTCTGTGCTGAGGTGTTTGTGTGCCACAGCCTCCTCCTGCTGCAAGATGGGCAGCGAGAGGTGCAGGCAGCCTCAAAGTTTGCTGTTACCTTAATGAATAATTAAAGGACTTGTGCGTCTTGCTTTCAAATCAGGCCAGAACTGCAAAGCCAGAGATAAGGCTCATGTGTGGCCTTTCTTCCTCTTTGCTTCTGTAATGTCCAAAGCTACCTGGCACGTGTGTGCCAGGGTTTTCCCTGGTGCTGGGTAGAGGAAATACAAGATGGGAAGGTGTATTTGCAAAAGTTGATAAGGGAGAAAAGAACAGAAATTTCTCCTGAAACAGAAGGGAAAAGAAAGCTGTTATGAGTGTGTTAGCCAAGCAACACGTAGTAAAATAAAATACCATCCTAATTTTTCTCAATATCCCCCCAAAGTTTCTGACAAGTTTGGTTTTTTTCCAGGGTTGTCAATAATACTTCAGAGCAGAAAGAGCACTCACCCACCAAGGTGACTTATAACGTCAAAGTCAGGGGAAGCATCCCTTGTCTGCTAAGGTGCAAAGCATGGCCTGGGTGACTCAGGAGTGCCCCAGGACAGAGCCAACACCATGCTGTGCTCACCCTGCCTGTGTGTAAAGGAACAAGGGATGCAAAGGGAAAAGAACAGTCAAACAATTTTAACTTGTTATATGGAACATAGAAGTATCGTGCTGAGACATCTATGAATTAGAGCTGAGAATACTTTGTACCATAGCTTTTCATCTTTTTGAGGTGTGAAGTTTGGAAACATGCTGGAACAGCCTTTCCAGAACAAAGCTGTCAGTGCTGGGAACAAGCAGAACTACTCTGGAGCTGGAGGAGTTGCGTGGCCAATATTTCAGGTCAGCTCGATCTGTTTGGGATACCACAGCAGCAATTTAACTTTGGTTCACACCTGGCCATCACCTGACACACAGGCTACTTTGTACCTGTGGCTTTTTCTTGACTTACCATGCTCCAGGTAGACTCTGGACACAGGATCCAAGCTGGCTCCTTCTTGCAGGGACAGTCTTCCAACACTTACCGCAGGATGTCTCACGTACTCTTGCACCAGCTGCAGGTATTGCCAGTGGGTGCCTTCAGCAGCCTGTTACAGACATTGCTGCTCAGAGCTGCTGCAGCACCACTTATCATTGCTTCAGGCTTCCTCAGATGGATGAGCTGCAGGGAAACAAAAACTGTCCTGGGGACATGGTGAGCACAACAGGATCCAGAGCAACCTGGGATGGGGCTGTGCGGGGTAGGGACTGCACGAGAGGTGTTGGGTCTGAGCCCTTCCACACAAACCTGGCTCTGGGGCTTGCTGCTTCTGCAGCCCACTGAAAGAGTAAGGATGTAATGGCTCCAGGGGCAGATGTAGATCTACACCTAGACTAGGGCTGTGTTTTTCAATGAAGTAGGTGTTTTCAGCAGTGGGTGTGAGCTACTCCCTCTTGGATCTTACCACATGACAATGTTTGACAAGCCTTTGTGGAACAAACATCCCTTTTGAGAAATATAAACTAGCCTGTGCCTTTGCTCATATAAAGATACCATGTGAGAGAGATGTTCTTGCTCGTATTTCTTTACAGCAAACCCTCAGATCCTAAAATTGCCTGTCATGGTGTTTGCCATGCAGTTCTGCAACCATTAACTGATTGGACATGACTTTGTGCTTTGTTGTGGGGAAAAATATTTGTTCGCTATTATCTTGCTCTGCTTCTTAGGGATATGCTGTGATTTGTAGTGACTCATGTTAGGAATGCTGCTCTTTGATCTGGCATTATTGGATTGTAATTGAACATGTTGACACGTAGCAATGTGGGCTTTAATGCAGCCTCTTTCCCTCACTGTAGTGGTCAATTATTTCATGATAATGGCAACTCTGCCAGGTATTTTTGCTTCATTGAGCAATTATGTTGTTATGGAAACTGATGTTCTACAAATTATATGAAGAGAGACCTGATTCACTTCTTGGGAACAAGAAATTTTAAAGTAAAAAGTCCAGGATAATAGGGTTTATTAGCTATATATTTATTTGTGTAATTACTAATCCTTAGGGCCTGCTAACTCCTTGGTGCAAATACCAGCAGCTTTGTGTCCTTGGATCTGCTCAGTTTTTGTCCCTCATTAGAGAATATGTGAGTAATGGATGCTCACAGCTGAAGATGAGGTTGTTCCTGCCTGTGTTTAGGTGATGCCCCTACCAACCTTGCTGGATTTGGGAACATTTCTGTGTTCCATCTGCAGGGCTCATGAACTTCAAAAACCTTGCCCTGGCTGTGCTGTGGTCACTGCTGTGTGTGCTTGTGGCAGGAAGGATTTGTCCTTTGAGACCAAGATTTATGGAGGAGTGGACAGTGCAAGAGATTGATTATCTGATACAAGAACCTCTTGCTCCTGTTCAATCATTTAAACATTTCAGAGAAGATGTGTGTGTAACAGAGTTTCCTTTCCATCTCTTGCTAGTTTCTTGCCTTAAGGTGAAGGAATGTGCAGCTTTAAGGGATTTTTAGTTTGGGGTATTTTGCCCAAACAATACTTACCCTTTCAAGCAGTCCAAAGGAATCCCCTTACTTACTAATCCCAAGCACTGGAAAAAGTCCCAGAGCCTGAACTGTCACATTATCAGGAGCCAGACAGTCCTGCCCAGGTGGAGGTACCCTGGATATGTGCAGCACAGAAGCCTTCACAAGCAGCTTTTGCAGCACCCAATACCTATGAGAGTAATCCCCTTTCATCCCCTGAGCTGTTTTCTCAGCACTTTTCAAGAGCACGAACTTCGATAAACATGTGGGTGGGAAGCCATTGAACAGAAGTAATTAAGTTGCTCCTGGTGAGCTGAAGCTCATTCTGCATGGATGAGGGGCCTTGCATTAGCTTGAGGTAGTCAGTGCTATTCCCCAGCATCCTTCCCCTTTTTCACACTTTCAAACTGTGATTTCTTCCATTTTTTTTTAACAGCTGAGTTACTAGAAAGCGTGTTGTCACCTTATTCACGTTCAGCATAAGCCCAAAGTCAACTGCCTGATCTTTTCGGTATCCAGATGCTGCGGGCAGGCAGGTGAGATGTCTATCAGTGTGTGTTGTGGTAACAGGATCATACTGGGAAACATTCTTGGTTTTTATCTTCCACGTATCAGTGTCAGCTGGAAAAGCCAGCTGTTGCTTCTTATTGTTGATTAAATACTACGTTGCTTTGTAGTATTTACTAAATACTATCTGATGAGAAATAGTTGAAACAGGTGTTCAGAGAGAAACCAACACTAAAAAAGGAGTGAAAGAAGCAAGAAAACTTCTGAATATTTAAGTCAGAGAAGTCCAAGGGACTTCTATTCAAAATGCCCATTCCTTTCTTTTAGAAGGTGAAGTGGTGTCTGTGAATACCACAGGACAGGGACCACATTCAGCCTCCCTGGACCCCAGGAAAAGGGCTCTGCACGGCAGTCCAGAGCAGGAACCCCTTCTTGTCTTGGCTCTGCAGGGCACCTGGAAATCTCTTTCCTCTTCTGGCCTGATCATAGATAGACCTGCAAGTACTAGGAAATGAGTTTCCAGATGATAATATGTTTCCCTGAGTAGTGGGGTTTAATTTGAGAGGGGTAATCAACCTTGCTATAAAAATACCCAAGTCTTAATCTCTCCAGAAAAATGGAAATCCTATGTCTTCTCATTCTAGTTGCTGCTTTCTAAATCCCCTTCAATTTCTCAGAACCCTTCCACTTCACAGGGTGGAGAGCTGCCAGACTGGGGTATCATCTCTCTGGGGTCTGCTGCCCACGTAGCGCATTCAAATTTAAAATAGCAGACTTTGTAAGAGTGCAGGACAGCTTCAGTTGGCAGTAGAAGATTTGGGTTTTTTACAAATGTGGTTACATATTGCTGTATGAGAACAATTCACAATGAAATAAAACTTGCTATGAGTAATTTCCATTTTAAGCACACATTATGTATAAGAGTTTCCAAGAGAAAAAGAATTGCCAAATAATAGCTAAGACATATAGTTGAATTATGGGTATTGGTTTCTGTTGTTTAATTACCTGCAAACTGCACTATCTTGTTGGAGAGGCAACAGCAGAACAGTTCAGCTCTCTTTCATGGGGCAAATGTATTTCTTTAGGATTATAAAGTAAATTATTTTCCATAACTTATACTGCTCAGAAAACCAATGCCTCTTTTCTCCCCATTTGGGGACTTGCATCACTAACAGAAGCAAATCTTTGAGAGCTTTATTATTTGCCTGCTTTACTGCAAGCACAAGAACTCCTCTGTACAGCGCTGTGCAAAGATCCCTGAGTGTTACACATGTGAAGTGGCTTCTGCTTTCGGAGAGGCTGCAAACCCAAACCTTTCCCTAAACCACACATCGCCCCTTCCTGGACTGTCTGCTTTCCGAGTAGTCCAAACTGTAATAAGGGAAGTCTTGGGGTATCATTGTCCTGTGATCCCTGTTGCTCTTTCACAAAGGGATGAAGAGAAGTCAAGGCAGTAACTTGCCAACAGTCCCCAATTCCAGGTCATGCAAATCTCTTATTGAAGTTGTGACCCTTAGATCGCAATTTCTCTTCAAGAGCTGTCACAAGAGCAAAACAAAAGACTTCCAGTCACTACATCTTCTTGTAGTGACTACTCTGCTTTGGTTTTTGAGGATGAAGGAAGGAGATGCTGTGACACAGCTGAAGTCACAGATGTGGGACAGTGATGGTATAAAAGAGCTGAATAGAACATGAGCAAGAAAGAAGGTCACAGCTCCAGAGAACTTGAGATCAAAACATGAGGCACATGGAAAACATGAAAGAGATTGTTCTTAAATACCAGAAAGGAGCAACGGGGAGAATGAATCCATATTACAGTAAATTTATTGGTCAGCTTTTAAATTGTGAGATAAATTGTGCTTGTAATTTAAAAAAGTATTTCTTTATTCCTGCTGGGAGGACCTAGTTGACACCAGCTGTAAATGTGTTAGGACAGAAAAATCAAAGTGTTTAACTGCTGCGAGGCACTCTCATCATATCATAATGCCTTTTGAAGCAGTAATTCAAGGATTGATCAGAGGAGATCTAATTAACTAACTACATTATATGAACAAAACAGCCATGAAGAAAGCTGTGATACTCTGGGTATCACATTCGTCAGAATCTTTGCTCTGCTGCGTGGGTGTGGGTGTTCTATGGAAAAGCCAAACCTTCATTCAATGTATCACCTAAAAATAAACCTTAAGATTAAAAGTTTCCTTTCTCTTTCTATCCTGCCTTTCCCATGTTACTGCTTTGCATACTTCTAGACACTTTAGGAAGTGCATAGACCATATTTGTCACTAAAATATTCAGCATTCAGTTAACTGCTTAAATCTAATATTCACCCACACATGATCTATATGGGGGTGAAATTCAGATATGAGCATTACCTTAACAAAGTGTCTTCTATTCTTATTTCCCATTTTTCCATTTTGCTGTAGAGCATTCCGTGCCTGCAGAGGCCCGGTGAGCTCAGTCACATCAGAAATGACATTTATGAACATTTAGCGCAGCCTCGGTGTGAGTTCACAGCCAGCTTCTCCCATGGGGTGTGTGAAGGCAGCGTGACCTGCAACAGGACAAACGAGAGTCGTGACAAAAATGAAGCCAAATATAATCCACGGGGATCGATGACTACTTGACATGCTGTTGTAGAGTATGTAGAGATCGGGTGCATATTTTGCTGACTTGATGGCCTTTCATCCTGGATGCAGAGGATGTGATAAAGCTCCACAGCAGCTCAGGCTCTCCAGCAGAGCTGGCTTTGGCTGAATGCCCTTTGCTCTATGATTCTCTTCTCTCTCGGAGACCAGGTTATTTTATAAAGCTTCCAGACTTTTGCCTGACACAATCTTTTGAATCACATAAAATCAGCCTTGTTAGGCAGGAAGGGAAGAGTCATCAGAAGTCACCTTACATGCGTGATTTCAGTGCTGTGGGTTAGCTTGCCACATATTTGGGTATCTGGATTCTTTCAGCAACACTTTACTGTTAAAAGTATATCTTAGTTTAAATAAACATATTTTTTTGCCTCTTTTAAGTCAGCATCAGATGTAGCCTTATGTAAAGAATTTAATTAACTTTTATATTTTCCCTTGCTGTTTTGATTTAAGGACATCACATAGATGAATATTCCTCCCCCAAATTCACATTTAAGTGAAGAAATTTCAGTGAAGGCCAAAAGGGAAGGAAAGAACTACTTTCCAAACATTCCATTATTGCATATCCTCCCTAAAGACGCTGTAGGGCTTCCTGTGCCACAGTCTGGCCCACAGCTTGGAATCCTTGCTATTCCCTGGATCAGTTTTGTGTTGTTCAGTGTTCGTGACATGTAAGATACACACTGTGTCTGTTTTACTCCACTGTTTAACTCCAAAGGAGTAACCTACATACAACTAACTGAAATATTTATGGGTTTGCCCTTCAAGTGTTTTTGTTTGCTTAGTGTTTCAGAACATACTCAGTGGGAAAAAGAAGATGCTTCCACATAACGTGATACGTCTGCAGAGCTCAGAAAATACTGTGTTACTCTTCGGGGCACACCAACATCCCTGCCCTGTGCAGGAGCCTCCCTGGAACTTGCTGTGGTAAGAGCAGGTTACTTTGATTTTTATTGTATCTGCACATGCGTCACCCTTGGTTGCTTCCCTTTTTCTCCTGATGACTTATCAGCTCAATAATGTGCAGCATAACTAACCCGAAGTGCTAAAGCCACCAGAAATTGGAAAATCATTCAGCAGCACGGCCGGGAGTCAGACTAAGAGCCCACCCCCAGCCGACAGGGGAAAAGGCTTCTGGGTGAAGGAGGTGATTTATGGGAATCATTTCTCAACTATAGAATGAGAGCTTAGAGCTGGAAAGAGAATCTGGAAATAAAGGAATCTACATCTTTGGAGAAGTGCCTTGCTCTGTGCTTCCAATAATGTTTTGTTTTAAAAGCTGGAGTTGTATTTATAGAAAATTAAAATGGAGTTCTTCCGTGCCAGCATATGCTCTGGAAATGATCCTCCAGCCTTTCGTGTCTAGTGTTCCAACATGCTTCCATTAATTGCATCTATTAGTTGTTAGTCTGTTAAACTCCTCCTATATCTCAATTCTTTGAAGAATAACAGCAGTTTGATATAGTTGGAGAATGCTGAGTAGGCAAGAGATCGTGTTTATAAAACAGAAACATTATGTTCCTCTTTATTTACAATCACTGTAAATGGAAAATGCATCTATTGTTTGTGTTTCTCTGAAATTACGTATCACTGTTTCAGACACCTGAAGACCCATTATCACCTCCAGAATTTTTGTGTTCCTTTGTCTATGAGAGAAAATGCCCTTTATTGGCTGATCTCAGAAACACTATCTCATCAATTGGGAACCGATTTAGAATCCTTTTAATTCAGCAGGTCATTAGAATATAGATGGCACTTCCAGGGAAAATTAAACCTTGTGGAAGCAATAAAAGACTGGCAGTTATGTCTGATCAACAGTAATAGTCCAGCATCTAGGGAGATAATGATGATGTATTTCAACTCAGAAGCCTATCAACATTTAACAAAGCTGGGGCTTGTATTTTTAGCCCATTGCTAAAATGCCAATAGCTGGGATTCTTTTTTTTTTATTATTTGTTTGGTTTTTGGTTTTTTTGGAAGGGGAGGGAATGGTAGAAAGACAGACAGCTGCAGGGACTTGCAGCACATTCTGATTCTTTATTTTGTTTGACCTGATTTAACAAGCTTCCTCTGTTGAAATATCATCGCCTATGTTGGGAATTGTGTCAGGAAGCACAGTATGTGCAGTGTGGGTGAGTGAGCTTGCAAAAACTGTCAATGAAGATCAATTATAGGAATTATTCAATTACACGTTAGATAAGAAGCAGATGACTTCTTTTTGCATGCAAGTGCGGTGTTGATATTTTTGTCTAAATTAAAATACAGCCATATAGGCAGTGAAAATCTGTCACTAAGCGTCACAAGCTGCCCAGGCTTATTGATTATTTTCTTCTTTACGACTGAGGTCCTGCAGTCTCGGGGTTTTTGGCACGAAGCACTGTGCAGATGAAGCCAGAGAGCATCAATCCACTAACAACATGCAATTTATATGCAGCTTGGGCAGAAATAGCCCTTTACAAATGACTTGATAGTGATGCAAAGGAAAATGTTATTTAGCAGTTGCCATTTTCTGATGTGTTGGTGCTCCTGAAACGTGCTGTGGGAGTTGTGTGTCCTTCTCTCATACCACAGCTGGGCAGTCAACAACAGGCTGGTGAGATAGGCTTGTTTCTGCACCTTCTTCATTTATAAATACATTGTATCAGCCTGTTTATTGGATATTTTTGAATGCTGAGTAGTATTTTTTGCCCCAAGAGGCTACAGATAAGGTGGCAAGACTAGTTCTAGAATAGCCATCTTTTTACAGACTCTACACAGCTGCTGAACACCACTGCCAGCACTGCTGGCTCTGCCTCTGGCTCAGCTTGGAGCTTAAGAATTCCAGAAAAACAGGAGGGTTTAAAGAACCCTTTTCAAGAGAGAAATAGCACCTCTTATTCACAGGAACTAGGTGATATATCAACTTTTGATGCTGGAGTACTGAAAGGCATCAGAATGAAAGCCAGGGGAATATAGAGAGGACAGAGGTGCAACAAACACAGCAGCCTGTGTGCAAATCTCTTTTATTCAAGCATCTTGTACTCTAAATAATCTTTGTTTCCCAACACCTATTCATGGTGATGGGTTGATGTAGAACCCAGCCTCCTCCGCTGCTTTTACTGCTGTCTTCTGGAGGTAACTGGTGTTCTGCTTTAGAAATGTTGTAAGCAAATAACAATTACTTAGCATAGATTTTTTGTGGTTGTTGGGTTTTGTCATTTTGAGGTTGGCTATAAGGCTTTTTCTGATAACTGATATGAAAAGCTGACTACTTTCTCCTTCATGCTTAAAAGGGTTAAGATGTAATGTGTCCTATGCCCCAACAAGTCTGCACCTCTCCCCTTGTTTCCAAGGAAGTAATTGCTCTCAGCTGTTCTCATCCACCAGCAAGGTTTATTAGTGCTGCATCTGATCCATTTCGAAATTTCTGAGAAGAAATACAAAGGATCCATTGCTCCAAGTAAAACTGTATAGCTAAGTGACGGGAAGAGCAGGAAGTAGAAAATATTCTACTTCAGGATTTATGTAATTCATTCAATTATAGATGAATTTGAAACTGTAGAATAAAACCGCCTTTTATTAAAAAGCAATTTTTAAAATAAAAGCCCATCTGCAGTACTTTAAAAACACTAGGGGAAAAAAAAAAGGAAAGTAGTCTAACCTCCCATTTTTTGCAGGAAATGTTTATTCCATAGAAACTCTTTCATGTGGAGTTTCTGTTCCTTTCAAGACTTGTATTTTGGTATCCAGCCTTTGGCTAAAAATGGCTAAATGCAATTCCTTGGCAGACCAAGAGAGTTGCATCATTGCAACAACTTCACACCATGCTTTATTTTTGAGGAAGAATATACTGGTTTTGTAGCCTTTTCTTTCCAGGTAGTAAAGGAAATTTAAAAGTGTAAGGAAACAATGTGAGCCAGGCCAATCACTGTGAGGAATGGTGAACAGCACTCCAAAAAGAGCAATTTGACCAGGCAGTGACCTCCAGAGCAGCCAGAAAGTGTCATTCAGTTCCTTTATGAACCTCATGCTACTTCCCTGTTTGTCAGTGTCATCTCTTAATCACTTATTCATCACAATTCTTAACACGGAAAAGCTGTTTAAAAATCTGAATCCCACAATAGTCACTGTAAAATATTTCTTGGCCTCCAAGCAAACAGAACAGAACTAATTCTAGAGGAATTAAATAAAGTAACGTGTAGGCTGTCATTGCTGAGTTCTTCAGGACAGGAATGAACACACCCACTCAGAGCAAGAACATCTCAAATCTGTAAAGCACCAAAATCGTGATTCCAGATTAAAAAATAGACAGGCAATCAAACCTAAATTTCCTTTAGTCTTACCTGGAAGAGTCCTTCGACATTAAAGCTGCCACTGCCTCATCTGATGGTTTTATTTATGCTGTGCACAAAGTGCTATTATTGTTCTTTTTTTACCCTATTCACACTTCCCACCATGTTACAAGGCTGCAGAGCACAGATTATTGTTTACTGGAATTTTTGGAATAAATATTCAAAGGAAAAATATAGAATTTATTTCAAGTTCAATTACATGAATATATGCTTCGTTCTCCTTAAGGGTGGGTCGTCACAATGAAGAATCCAAGTCTATCTCTGTATCTTAATTCACCAGAGTTAGTAAAAAGTTGTGGGTTTTTTTGTTTTGGTTTGTTGTTTTTTTTTAAAAAGCTGACATAATTTTAGCAGACATATTTTGTTTAATCTATTTTTATACTTAATTTTGATGCTTCAGTCTGGCAGTATTTGTTTTTCTAAACCCTAGGTTAGAGCAAGAGACTTTATTTTGCTTTTAGATGACAAATCTTGGAACTGTGTAGTATGTAGTAGTATTTTGGGAGCAGTGGGTGCTTAGCCTGGAGAAAAGGAGGCTCAGGGGAGACCTTATCACTCTGTACAGCTGTCTGACAGGAGGGTGGAGCCAGGTGGGTTTTGATCTCTTCTCCCAGGTGACAGGTGACAGGACAAGAAGAAAGGGCCTCAAGTTGTGCCAAGAGAGGTCTAGACTGGATATTGGGAAAAATTTCTTCACTGAAGGGAGGGTGGAACGGGCTGCCCAGAGCAGTGCTGGAGTTACCAGCCCCGGAGGTGTTCAAAACCCATGTGGATGTGGCACCTGGGACATGGTTTAGTGGTGACCTTGGCAGTGGTGGGTTATCGGTTGGACTCGGTGATCCCGAAGGACTTTTCCAACCCTAAGGATCCTGTGATGTTGTGATGCACCTGCCCTCCGACACTGGGCTGCAGGAAGGCACCTTGTACTGCCCAACGGCTTCTCCAGCACAGACAGCCGGAGTGTGGATTTGATATGAGCAGGTTCTCCCCAACTGAATCGAGTTTTCAACTGGCATTGAACTGACCTATTTAAAAACCTCAACCAACCAAACTAACAAACATCCCGCTTTCAGAAGGGAGATATTTTCTACTCCACTGGAGAACTGATTCAGTGACGCTTCCCTCGTGGCTGCCTGCCATGTTGTTACATCCTGTAGTGCCAACAGAAATATAATCTTATTTATTCCAGAAAATTCCAAACAATAACTAGATCTGTTCTCCCTCAAATCACCACGGTGCAGTGACACGAGTATCTTTCAACACCAGCTAAATCCTGAATTAATCCAGGCAGAGGTTTCTCTGTGTGCAGGGCTCTGCAAGGCATCCGTACTGGGCAGGGAGATGTGTCTGGCACGTCTCTGCCTCCAGCTGATCCCAGGGATCAACTAAGAGCCTTCTACTTCTATTACCACAGAAGGGCTCTTTTTGGACGCTTTCCCTAGAGGATGGTCAGATTTCCAGTTTCCAAATATAGTCTGTGGACTGGATTGAGCCAGAAATTCTTTCCCCACAGAGCAGGATGCAGAGTATTCTGCATCCCACAGCGGGGCTGGAATGCCAGGTTCCTAAATGGAATTCCAACACACGGTGATGAAGCACCGATGCCCATCCCAAAAACAAGCAAACTACTGTTGTAGTAAATGAAAGGGTGTCTTTCCTGAAGAAATCTTGTTGATTTAAGGCAAGGAAAGAGTCTTGATGCAAACATTCAGAATTCCATTCTGAATTCAGGTTCATCCTGGGACCAATATATGATCAAATTTTAATAATAAGTTTTAATTGTGCTCTCAAAAGAATTCAGTGTACTCACCATAAATTTTCTTTTGGAATCTAGGTAAAATATAATTGGATAGGGCCATTTTTTATCTGATTATCTAAATTCCAGAGTAACTGAGCATTTTGTTGGGTGCAATTTCCAGCTGATAAACTGCACCTGCTCCATTCTAGGTCTTATCTCCTAAGCCAGAGTTCAAGGTTGTCTTCCCTTCCCTATCAATGAAAACATGCAAGTAGTTCTTCAGTGACATCTAAAACAAAACGTTTATTATGGTGGCTCAGATACTTCGTCAATTTTGCTTTAATTAAGCTCCTGTCACTTGTTGCTCTGCAACATGTAATTCCCATTAAGTCATGACAAATTTAGTTTTCAGCTGCTCCAAGAGATGTTAATGTGAACACATCAATATTCATGTGTCTTGACAGATGTGAGGTTTAATAAATTGCTTTCTATAAAATAATTTCTGTGGAATCAGGGGTGTTCCTGTGATAGCACAAAGGAAGCCTGGAGCTGAGATATATGAAGTATCATTTACTTTTCACTGCATCTAAAAGTTAATAAATTATTTATCCAGAAAGTAATGAAGGATTTGTTTTAGGCTAAATATAAAAAAAAAAGTGCAAGACAATTAGGATTAAAAAAAGCTTCACTTTCATGTGGTTAAATGCTCAGACTGCACATAAAGAAATATTGTCAGCAACCCAATTTTGTTACCATTTCGCTTTGGTCACACCAGAAATTTATCATGGTTATGTTTTGGCTTGCAGAGAAATTCAACACATGGCTTTGTTGGGAGAGTTTGGTCAGAAAGCACGGGCAGGTACTGACCAGTATGTGCTGGAATCAGGAATCCTCAGAAACGGGATTTGGTCTGAAGAGCATCACATGTGTCTGCTTGCATTTTTATAAATAAAAGATGATGGCTGTGTATCTAATAGGAAGGGCATGAGTATTTAGAGCTATTTTAATGGATTTTACTTCTGTAAATATAAAGAAGATAAAAGCAATGTATAAAAAAACCCCCCAATGAACATTAGCACTTATATAATACAATTATTAGTATATTGCTAATACAAACAAAAAAGGTCTATAATATTTAAAGCAAACTAACCTTGAAGAATATTACCAGGTGTAGCTCTGTGTCTAACTTGCAGTGGAATTCTATGGAAGAAACACCAAACAACTTTTCACGTCATTTAAAGTTTCATTTCCTTTCTACTTATCCCAGGAAGATGACTGCAGAGTGGTGTTTTCCCAAAAATCCTCAGGAGGAAATTAAAAATACTGCAGGAGGAAAGACAATATAATTTCCTGATTATTATTTCTCTTTGCCTTCCTATCTTTGCAAAGGAATTTATTTACCTCTTCCATAACTCTTATTCCCAAAGATGTATTGTGCAAATATTTCTGTCCCCTGGAATGTGCATGACTATTACATCCAGGTTGGATACTTTGTGACAGGTTGGGAAAAGAAAGTGGAACAAAATGTGCCAGGGACTTAAAGATTATTTAGGTGCCATGAAGAGAAGGTGAGAGCTACCGTTAGCAAGGGTTTATGATATTATTTGAGTCAGCCAAATTTATTTGGTTTTATTTGACTTGATCTGTTTTGATACAGAAAGTGATAACCCAGCTGTGCTCAGGGTTAGGGCTTTGGAAAAAAAACAACAGAAGAACTTGGTTTATTATAAGATCTTTTAAATACTGGTGAGTTAGGGAAAGGCATAGAGCTGATAAAGGATAATTAATTTTGTGTTTTCATATAGAATTATAGACTACCTACAGATTAACTGTGGTAAAGGCCAGCCGTTACACTCAAGGCAAAGAATTGCTGAAGTACATGATTTATTTCTAGGGTCCACATGCTCTGGAAGCCTGGGTTGCAGACCCCAGTCTGCATGAGTAGATCAGGTAGGACAAAAAACCCCGTTTCTTTGGTCATGCTTAGCTCTCAGCATTGTGGCAGCACAACCCTTGTTTCTTACTTCCTAGCCATATAAAAATCCATTGGCATCCTGGGAGCAGCCACGAGTGTCTTGCTGCTCCACAGATGAAGATATTTTGGAGCGATGCTGCTGTAAATACAGAAGTTCTCAGCCAGATGGTGCTGGGGGGGACTTGGCAGCTCTCTGCCCATTAAAATATGGGGAGGTTGGTTTGGATGAGGATCGGAGTGCCAGGTCCTTGGCAAAAAGCTGGTGTACCTGAGGGCTTGGTCTTTTCCATTTAGTGTCTTATACCTCAGGCAAGCCTGAAGGGTGTTACAGTGACAAGCAATTTTGGGAACACAGTCACCTTGGAACACAATCCAACAGCATGAAGGAGGAGAATTTGGGCCAAGGAAATAAAGGGAAACCCCTACTCTTATAACAAAAAAATGCCAAGCAGATGGTAACCAATTCAATGCATGGTGAGATGTCAAAAACATGTTGAGCACCATATTGAGACCTTTTTAGGGAAAATCACAGAGCTATTTATTCTGTTATGCTGATGACCTGTTAATATAATAGTAGGAATAAACCCTTGCTTTGAACAATTGCAGGTTTGCTGCTGATCCTTCAAGTTAAGTGAGGTTATACTCAGGAGCAGCTGTCAAGATCAAGAAGTGATAGGTAATTTGATTGTTACAAAGAACTGATGTACTATGATTGCTCTTGATATAAATACCGAAAGTATGAAGGAAGCCTCACCTCCACTCTGAAGAACTTCAGATCACCAATTTAAAGAAAAGCAAGACACGTATTCTTCTGAACAGGTATGTATTTTCTTTTTACCTGAGGCATAAGAAATGGGTACTGAGATGTTATCACTGAAACTGTACAGCCTTTCTCTCTCTCCTCCCCTCATCTGCCACTTCAGCTTTTTTTCTTACATTTGATAACAGTTCTGGTGCAGCTGTATTTTTATACTACTCTTTGTTTTGCTGGTAGACATTCTTGTTGATATGAGTCTTTTTACACAGCAACAGAGAAGAAAAAAACAATAAGTGATCTTTTACTACGTGGCTGCTTCTAGAAAAATACATATTTAAGGGCCTTCTTAAAGGGAGCTAATCTAACTTGAGCCCCTACCTAAATTATGAGGAAAACTGTATCTGTCCCAAACAACAGTTTTAACAGCCAGCTTCCCTCCTTGCTAACACCCAACAGTATGCAAACGAAGAAATCTTTATTTGGAAAGATTAAATTATAAACCTGAAAATCACAGAACTAAACTGGTGCCACTGTTGAACCTGTTGGGCAGCTGAGAGAGGCCCATGGTCCAGCCAAGGCAGACTTGGTAGCCAAGCAGCTCACCTGGCTGGTCAAATCTAGGATATTGTGTGGGAGACCCAGGGCTGTTCATGTTGTAGAAGGGAAAGGGTAGCCTAATGTGTATGAGATGAAACCTTTAATGACCCATCTCCTCTCCCAGATCGTGGGTCAGCTGTTCCACAGTGTCCTGCAGAGAAGATGGAACAGCCACAACTTGTGATTTGAACACAATACAGAAACGAGCTGCCAGAAGGAGACCCCAGCTCTTCTGCTGCGCTCATTTGCTACACCTAAACTAATGTATAGATACGGTGATTTCCCCAATGTAATTTTGGCAGTTAAAAGAGAGGGGGTTAATGGCATTTGCTGAGGAGAAGGTGGGCAGGAATAAGAAAAAGCCAGAGGAGCCTGTAGTTCTCCTCCTAGTTTGGATGGCAGACAATAAAACTTATCCAAAATATAGGAAAGAACATCTTTAGACAGGATAAGGTTTCAAGTATCAGGGCAGGATGTGGTATTTTACTAAAATGCACTAGCATGCAAATTGACCAGTTTATGCACAGGAAGCTCTTTACTGCACTTCTTTTAAGAGCTGATCTCTCCCGGGCAATGCAGTTGTGGATGAGACACAGTCAATGACAGTGTCCTGAGTGGAATCCAAAAATCAAATTGGCAGTGCAGGTGGTGGACAGTAAATTAGATTTTAAAAACTCTTTCAGGTTCAATAACTTGAAACGAGCCCAGATATATAAGTCTGAGACAAGAAATAGACCCAAAACATGTCAGTGTTCCAGAGGTGGACTGGAAAAGGTGGAAGGAAACACAAATCTGCAAAATGATTTGTACTTTGGCAGCCAGATGCCAAGACAGTATCAGCGTCCCTAAAACGACTGTTGGAGAGCAAACTATTTTGTATCACTGCACGGCAACATGGTTATTTTTGAGGGCCCCATCACCGAGGTTTCTGTAACCAGCTCAAATCCTGCCAAGACACTGTGTAACAACGGGCAGTGCTTTGACACTGCACCGCCTATTTAACAGTCACTGTGGCGTCTGCAGATCCCATCAGCGCTTTGTGCCCGTGTTCTCCACGGGCATCTCACGGATCCATCCTCGAACAAGGTCGCGCTGCATCCCACCGACCGTTCCCATGGAAGCACTCCGGGAAAGGGATACCGAGATGGAAGCTTTTCGCCAGGGCTTCACTTGCAAGCTAATCACCCCGTATATGAATAAAACGGCCATAAAAAGGGGGTCGTAAAGGTCAGACACGCGTTTTACAGAAAGGAAATTTAAAGCTTCTGGAAACCTTTCCGTTTCCCCTCAGGCTGCCCGACCCGGCAGCAGCAGCTGCCAGCTATGACGTGCACGGCACGGTCGAGCCAGCTCCAGGTCCGGACTGTCGGGAATGAGTCATTTTGCGCGTTTTAAGATTTGGCAAGGCAAAACCAAACAACAACAAAAAACTATATATGAAGAGGCAAAATACATTTCAAGCGGCGTGCGCGCCGCGCGGGAGCAAACCGGCGAGAGCAGAGCAGCCAACAACAGCAGCAGCAGCAGGTCAGCGGCAGCCGCGGCGGCGCCTCGCTGCAGGCTGCGCGGGTTCGCCTTCGCTTGCCCCAGGGAGGCCGAGCCGGAGCGGTGGAAGCTCAGAGCCCCCCCTCAGAGCCCCCCCTCAGCAGCCGGGGCCGCTTCCGGCCCGCCCGGCCCGCCATTGGCGCGCGGCCCGTCACGGGAAGTGATGGCGGGCGGGCCCCGCCCCGCGCGCGCCGTTCAAACGCGAAGGGCGGTAAGGGCGGGAGCGCGCGGGGCCGCGGGACCGGGGGGGGACGGGCGCTCTGAGGGGCCCGGGGAGGGCTGAGGGGTCCCCTGCGGTCACCGGGGGGTGACGGGGCCGCGCCCTCTCCGCCCCAGGGAGGTGGCGGAGCCGCCGTGCCTGGAGGTGTTCA